>KL647288.1:10795111-10809657 GCA_000727475.1 Sarcocystis neurona | reverse complement strand
AGCAGCAGCAGCAGCAGGAGCAGCAGCAGCAGCAGGAGCAGCAGCAGCAGAGAAGTCTCACCCGTAGCTGCGCCATTCGGTCGGACAGTCGTAGAGAAGAAGCAGGCGCCCCTTTGGCAGTGGTAGCAGCAGCTACACGACTTTAGCAGCAGAGCGTAACTTGCTAAGATAAATACGAGGACGCAGAAAAAGAAAAGAAGGAGGAAGAGGAAAGCGAAGAGAAGTCACGACCAAGGAAGAAAACTAGTCTTCACGCATGCGTAGGATGAAGCACGTGTATACGTGCGACGCCACAAATGCAGCCCAGGAAGCAGCAGCCAGCCGCAACAAGTACTTCTCCACACAACCAAACACAAATGAGAAAAAAGAGTACTTGGGCAACATCAACAAAGCAGCGCCAAGCTCTGCGTGCCATCCGAGTCCCGCCTCCTCCTCCTCGTCGCTGCTGCTGCTGTGCTGGGGACTGCTGCTGCGGCCACGTTCTGCTGCTGCTGCTGTTTGCGTCGCGCGGCACCGGTCACTGTTGCTGTCGAGGCAAAAGACGCGGCTGATTTCCCCTGCCCCTTCGGTCGTGGAAGGGTCTAAATACAACCCGAAACGCTATAACTATAAATAACACATACTACACGTACTCATCTATACATACATGTGCATACATACACCTACATATATATATATTATTCTCTATCTATCTAGACCTGGGCGTACAGGTGTACATACTTATATGTTATTCTTGCAGTAGACGTCTTTATATGTGGAACACTTTTTCTGTCTCTCCAAATGTGGGCATATACACATAGTATGCTTTCAGTACAGTAGACGTGTTTGTGTATGGACAAGTTTGTCTATCTCTCTATATGTGTGCAGACGTATGCATATCTACATATGTTTTACAGGTGGGAACAAAGAGGCAGGTAGAAAAGAGAAGGGGAGAGGCAGGGGAGCTTCACAGAACTCCCTCACCAGTATCCGTACATAACCATTCCGAGAAGGGAGAAGAGAGAGAAATCAAGTCGCATACATATGTAGGTATTTTGCAGTAGAAGCTACCAAGCATAGGTCGGTGTACGTGCAACAATATAAAAGATAATGAAGGGGAAGTCCTTCGAGCAGAGAAGAACCAGGCAAAAAACAAGAGAGAGAGAAAACAGGCGATGCGTCTTTCTGGTGAAGCCCCGACTACGTTTGTGATGTGGAATTTCTCTTGAACTTCTCCTACTGCCGCTGCTGTTTTCTTTTGTTTCCTGTTCGTCTTCCTGCCGATGCTGGGGGCGTTCCTGCTGTCGTCTCACTGCTCCCCGTCTTGCCGTCACTGCAGCTTCTGCTGCGGCTGCGACGCACTCTTCTGCTGCTGCTGCTGCCTTCGTTCTTCTCCTCCTAATTGTGCCGTTGATTTTCTCCTCCTGCTGCCGCCGCTGCTTCTCTCCTCCTGCTGCTGCTGTCCCTCCTGCTCCTCCGCTGCTGCTCCTGCTGTTGACGACGGCTTCTTGCACCGTCGCGAAGCATCTGGCTTTGTTCCGTCCTGCAGACCCTGGTGCGTCTGAGGAAGAGCGGGGGGAGGGGACGGGGAGGGGACGGGGAGCCAGAGAAACCAGAGAAAAGAAGAGACGCTGCTGTGAGAACTCGAAGAGCAGTACGAGACATCGGAGAAAAATATGTGTGGAGGAGGCGTACAAGCAAGAAGCGGAAAAGCAGAAAGCGAAAGAAACACAGAGGGGGGACACACGAGGGGAGTGGGCAAAAAAGAACGAACCGCGTGGCCAACAAGGAAGGCTCCGGCAGCGGGTTGAGAAATGAAGAGAAATTAAAAGAAGGGGAAGAGAGGAGGAAAAACGACCGGCACGTCACAACAGGCGAGAAATCGAAGCTTCACACATGCTCCGCTGCCGGTCGTTGTTCATGCTGCTGATCGCCGCCACGAGGCAGAATACGAGAAAAAGAGAAGACAGAGAAAGAGGGGACGCGAAATGCAGGAAGCGCAGAAGAGGGGCACGGACGGACGGAAAGCGAGGAAGACGAAGAACGGGCGTAAAGAGAAACGGCGAAGAGAGAAGTTTTAGTAGTTTACAGAGTGCTCCTCCACACTAGCGACAAGTCCTTTTCTGCCGCGTATTCTCCACGCGCGGCGGACAAAGAAGTGAAGCGGAGAAGCATTTCTCAGAAAAGTCCACAAGAAATGCTCCTGGGCATCAACGACGAGTATCTTCCTGCAAAAATCCTCTACGCAGAGGTGTAGGCGGCTCACGTCAGTCGGCGGCCCCTCGTGCAAAGGACTGCGCGCCCTCTCCTTTTTTCTTCAAGCAAAGATGTGTAGATATGTATCTGCAAAGGAGCACGAACCTACGATCGACTGCCTCCTCAGAAGCAAAAGTTAAAATAGAACGAGCCGTCCTACGTGCCCCTACTCGCGTAACATATATATATATATATAAGGAAACACAGAGATTGAGAGAAGGGAGAGGAGTGACGGCGACAAGCCTTAGTAGTGTGTATATATATACATGTGTATTTTTTAGAGGAGTCGATAAAGCAAGCAACTATCTTCCTGTACACTATATTGATACATCGGTATGTATGTGTGTGTATATACAGATATATATATATATAGATGTATGGGCAGATAGATAGATAGATACATATACATATATATATATATATATATGCACACACACATGCCAAGAGAAGGAGAGAGAAAGGTACATAGGTGCGGTTGTGTGGTCTGATCACTTGTGTGGAAATATAGGGAACGCATGAAAAACATGCACAAGCGTTTGGACAGATGTATGAAGGAGGAAACAAGTATTTATAATGTGAGACTCAGAAAGTCAAAGAGAGAAAATATGCACACACGCCCACAGATAGATATGCCTGGGTGGGAGACGGGAGGACTCCAAGGAGAGGAAGTCCGTTGAGAGAAAGCAAGAAAACAACACGCACGGTCGTTGGCGCAGATTCGAGAAAAAAGGCAAACTACGGTTGTCTGGGGTCGAGTGTGTCTTCTTTGCCAAATGAATTTGGTCGTTGTCAAGAAAGACCCGCAGGAGAAAAGACAGCAGGCGAGATTTTTCACAGCGAGTCGTTCAAAAAGGGCGACTGAAACTATAGAGCGTGTCCAAAACATATACACGTAGGGGGCGGTCCTTTGGCAAAACAGTTCGTGTGAGGATGAGCAGCTGGGCCCAAATACACGTGATCGATATTCCTGAGTGAATCCGTGTCTCGAATGGTGAAAGAGAATTTTATCTGAGCCACGGAGCGTCTGTCGCACCATGTAGACTGGGAGTGAGACACGGTAACAACGGCAGAAGAAGCGAGTTCTCAACGGAAGCAAGTGTGGTCCTGTTCCAGCTACACCACTTTCCGTGTGGTAACAAGCGTTTTCATATGCCAAATTGGCGACACATACGTGGAAGGTGATCTACAGTTGCAATCAGGCCGTGACAAGTGCTGCACGGAATCAACAAATACTGTCAAGAAAAGCCTAAACTCGCTTCCACAAAGTCAGAGTCACACTTTACGCCTCCGAGCAACTTTCGCGGAAACGCGCTGCATGGGGCAGTTGGCTCAAAGAAATTTTTTGTTCAATCCAGCAGATGTTCTCCTCCTGCAAATGACCGATATGCTAAGGCACAGGTGAGACGAATTTTTGGCGTTAGCATCCTTGGGCTACTTGTCACAGCAGCTGTAAGAACATTTAGCGTTTTAACTTCGTGACGCAAAGCAACACAGACTGCGCTCAGCTGTAAAGACTAGCTGTCCCGTGTTTTAAGAAGTGGGTTGATTTGATGAAAAGCACTTGGTGGCAAGGGCCTCGTCTTATGTCCTAGCGTAGTCAGGAATACCGGTCACTTTCAGGTACGAGGAGCTGCACATCGGGAGATCAAGAAAAATCCTAACTTCGCCATGGAAGTCCGGATGTGGTTACGGCACTTTTACCATGGCGCACTCGCGGACACACCTGACGGAGGAAGTGAGAGAAGGCGCAGCGGGGCAGCTGGCTCAGCACAGGCATACAGCACAGGTGCCGCGGAAAACGACGGAAAACACAGGAAACAGAAGAGGGAAGTAAAGTGATCTCGTACGCGTCACCACGCAGTCCGCGGCGGAAGACTCCGCAGGGGCTAAGAAGTCAAAAGGCCTTCGTCGTGCGCGCGACGGAAAGGAAGACGAAGGCGGAGGAGAAAGAATAGGAGAAGAAGAAAAAAAGCAAGAGCTAGTCAAAGGAATCGAAACAGTGAAGAGCCTCTGTCTGAGTGTGAGGTGACTTCCCGGTGACACTGCAGCCGAAGACGACCTGTAGCATGCACAAGCGAGATTGTGGGCGGTGGATGTAAAGAAGTAGAACGGCCTGCAGAAAGCAGTGATTTGTGCAAGAGAAGGCATAGCATAACTCCTCATTTCCATATTTCAGAAAATCCTACCTCTTTGAACTGGATCAAGACAAGACAGCGCACATGTGTTTGTGTGTGTGCGAGAGAGCAAGGGGCTGCACCGCCCGGTAGCCAGCCAGCTAGTTACGCGGTATCACTTGCCAGGTTATTCAAATCAATCTTTGCTAGCAGAATAAGGCTTGGGCTTGCCAGTTTTGCTACACACTCAGGTGTTTTGGACAACCGCAAGACACCCGACTCTTCAGTCAAAATTTCTTTTGATGTACGCGTCTGCTACACGTTTCCCGTGGAGATCGAGCTGATACACGAGGAGCCGGGCAAGACGGTACTGTCCAACGTGTACAGCCACACAAGCTGACGTCTATGCATAGCAAGATTGTTATGCCCCTTTCTGAAGCTACTGTAGGTCTACACAGAAGGTGCGCCACTAGAAGCGTCTAGCAAAAAAAGCGAGGGAGGGCGCGGGATGAGGTCGCTGTGGTCCGCGTACACCTGGGCAACAAACAAGAGTTTGAGTCCTGGCAACGTAGTCGCAAATCTGTAACCCAGCGTAGTTCCCCACCTGATGTGCCAGCAAAGAGTCCACTCAGTCGACACAACGGCGTAAGTCTACAAGAATATGAAATGCCTTTCTTTTTGATATCCCTACGCGGAGGAGGTCAAAAGTTCACGTCAAGTGGCTAACAATAGGCGTCGTCCTTCACAGAGTGCCCAGTGAGTTGATTGGACGGAAACAGACTTAGGTACGGGCTGCTGCACTGTGGTGTAAACGTTAGTTCTTTTCACTACAAATAGTCTTGTACGTATGCAGCACCCGACGAAGAACGACTGTCTTACTCCAAAGCAGCCTCCTTTTCGCTGTAGCATCGCGGTATGTGTCAGTCACAGGATTGTACAGCGACAGCGGGGGACGTACCCTACTAGCAGGTTCGACGCTAATACACAAAAGAAGTAAGTCGTTTTCCACTAAAGAAATTAAGTAGTAGCATCGATGCAGGACGATGAACTACCTCTGACCAGAGGTAATCGTAGCCACTAGAAGACTCACCGTTGAGTCGTTCCAATACTCAACACATTAAACTGTGCTTAACAGATGCTTTGCCACTCCGCTCTCCATTTATTACCGTTTGCGTGCGTTTATGCCTCCGCACCCGAATGACGAAGCTGACTCGAATTAGCACGAGTGAGGCATCCGCTGACGCGCCGCGTTCGGCTGTCGGCGCTTAGTACCAAGGAGGCCGCTTGTGTGCAGTCCGAGTTCAGTGACCTAGTAGAAGTCAAGTGGTGCTTAAAGAAGAAGGCGTCCTGGGACGAACCAATGTTTTGTTTCTTTTGGGAACAGTACTCTTTTCGAGAAACAATCTCATGTGCACCTACGTCTGCCCACACGTATATTTATTTGTATATATATATATATATATATACACACACACGCGTACATTCCTTGTAAACACTTATTAGTCGGGGATTTTCACGGGTTCAGCGGAAGGTACGAGTATGGCGCCGCTTGGTAACTAAACCGGAATCGTCGTTTATCTTTAAAAACAGCGTCTAACCTTCACGCCTCTACGAAGGTACGCAGTAGATAATTGTGTTAAATCGGGTTCCTCCAGCAGAAAAAGCTGTCTCTCGGAGGGAGATGCACGCCACATCGGCGCTCGTGCATTCTCGGTGTCGACCGTGTACTTCGCTACCACGTGCAACAAATACAAGCGGATTACCTTGCACAGATTTCGTGAAAATGAGAGGTATCATGTACTTTTACAGACGTATATGCATTTTCCCATCCACCCAGTCAAACATATGCATTCATTCACCCGTTTGTGCATGTAGAGCTACTTATACGTCGTGTCGGATGTATATTTGACTGAATGCATTCGTGTTCGTGAACAGACGTGCATACGGACACGTGTACCTGCACGTGTCCGTACAGGTTCGCGTAGGTACGTCTACCTCGGTGTAAACAGACATCCGCACTTTCAACGCGTGCGAATCCGGAACTATTCCTCTCCGTTGTCTTCCTCCCACCACAGGTGCTTCCCTCCTGAACGGTTTCAACGTGGAAAGCGTGATTCGCTTCTGCCTGTGCCGCGCGTCTCCCTGGCACTTGGGGAGGGGATGGAACGCGCTGGCAAAGCAACATATCCGCCCTTCTTTCCCAAAGAAATAGAATACACAGCATTGCTACTGGCACTCATGAAAAGACAACTCATCCGTTTCCCACCAGAAATCGAATGGGGCACTAAATGGCGTGGAGCATAATCATACCACGCGCAGCATCAAACAAGACTGTCCAACAGTTGATGTATAAACATGCCCTGTACATCCCTTCACCTAAGTGACGTCAATATTATTCTACTGTTGCTACCTGGCATTGTGTATCTCGAGGTCGACAGGTGCGTGTTGTACCCCATTTGCTCATCAGCATCACCTGAGTCCGAGACTCTCTCCTTACTGCAAATACATACGCCAGCGCCCTAATAAATCTTTATGCACATTCAGCGCAACGTTGACGTCGGCACCCACGTACTTCCACAGGTGTACATATATACACTATACGTACCTCTAACTCGTGTATATATCTATATATATGTGTAGGGGGTGACAAAATCACGGTTTTACAAGTGACGGGAAGCGTTGAGCATCGTGCGTTTGGTGGAGATAGAATCACCTGGCTTACAAGCGACGATAAGCATTGTAGCCTACGAGCACGAATTCGCGCCGGGAATGCAATTTTCCTGCGCCTTCTGAGTGCATTGGCAGATGCGCGTCTTTCCGTCGCTCTCCTAGGCTATCCTAGTCTCCTCCTGCTATTGTCTGTAGTCTTATTTCTCTATTCTCGGAAGTGGGACTGCTGTGAGCGATAAAAACAGAAGTCACGGCGACGGTACAGTATTCGGACGCCCCTGCTTATCTGATCCGACTGGATGGAAGCTGCCATAGCCAGGGTATGAGTGAAATGGTCTACTTTGTAACCTCGGCACACACCCAGTGGGCACCGCGTGCTCTTGGAAACGAAATCAACAATGCTTCCGAGAGCTGGTGATGAAGCAACAGTTGCTGAGTGCTACACATGAGCACTGCTCCGAAGTCAGGTTCCTTCTCCAGGCAGCCCGAGAGAGGCCGACGCACACACAGACATACACGTATCCACCTACATAGATACACGCCCTGTCTGTCGCACACGTCACAAAAACAGCTGCGCACGGCTGCGTACAAATGAACACGTCTTCGCACCCAGAGACGGATGAAGAATAACATTTGCGGACAGCAGATGGGTAGATGTCCCCACGAGACGCGAATGACGCGCCGTCCCGCGAGGATAGAGACGCTAACCAAGTGTCGGAACTTGTCACATACTTCGACGCATAAAAGAATTTGTTTCGACTACAATGAAAAGCGCTGCGTTGTTTCCTACAGTAATTCAAACGTTGTGCAGCAGCAGCCCTGCGGCTCACGACACACACTCCTTCGCTCCTCAACGGGGAGTTCACGGCCGCCCAGCGCAGAGATGGTACTTACCAGCTCCCGGTTCGCAAACGCAAGAAACAAGCACACGTGTGCATGTGTGCGTGCGTGTGTCTAGGAGGATTTACCTATCTACTTACACATACACACGTCCGAATTTTTCTCCGCGGGAAACAGCGCGCAGTAGCTTTGCTAGCCCGGCACCTCGCCGTTCCCGTGCTAGTATCATGCAGACTGCGGATCTGTCCACGGCTTTCCGAGTGAAATCTTGCACGCTACAAACGCCTACGCGGGAATCCTCCCCACTTGCACGTGAATCATGCACGAAGGGATAATAACACAAGTACAAAATACACGTTGTAGGTGTAGAAAGTGCCTTCCTCTCTCAAACAGGAAATAGCGACACGTTCCTCCGCGCCGTCGTGTCGCGCCTGTGGCGGGGCGTCTTCACACACGTATATCAAAGCGTGACGCGTACACACGCTGCTGCACCTTGTCAAAACTCTCCTGCGCCCTTCCGCTTCTGTGCACTAGGTATCATCCACCGATCGCGAAGTCTGTCTTAGTCACCACCCACCAACAGCATACGTGTGCCCCACCCACACGCCCACACCCAACCACACACTTCCACGCATGTTGTTTGTCTGCGGTCGCTCTAAGTCCCGTTTCGACGTTGGCAGCGTCCCGCACACTGACACCCACGTACGAACATATGCGAGCGTGTCCGGTGCATCGCCGCGGCGGACGAAGACGCGCCTCATGAGCGAGTGCAGAAAGATGCGCCATCTAAACCGACTTTTCCCAGTCATGTACAAATCGACGGTTTCCATCTGCAAAACTAAACGCGCGCACCCTTTCACACCCTACACGCCTGTACATATATATATATACATATATATATACATACATACATACATGTGTACACACACCCACACAGGCACACAAAGAGAGGCAGACACACGTAATCCATGCGCAGTCCATACACACACGTATATATATATATATATAGATCTGCGCTCGGGCACGTAGTCAGATACACACAGCATACGCAGCCGACAAAAAGACCGTTACACAGACCCAGCCACCCACCCAGCCCGACCGTTGAGAAACACACGTGCCAAAAAGAAACACCATCACGATTTTTACGTCCACACGCGCGAAAAGAAGACACAGGTGTGTGTCCAGCTCCGTATAAAATTCTTCAACCAGACACAAGGACCACTTCATTATCTACTCGACGACGGCAATCCTTTCCTCTTCCCTTTCTTCTTGCCACCATCTTTCCCCACCAACCACCAGTCGCTGTCAAGCACCCTAACGTCTCTGTGCTGCAGAGCCGCCCAAGCCAGCAGCTGTGGCTGCTCCTGGAGAAGCTGCTGCTGCTGTTGCTGGTTTCAACTTGACCATTTTCGCTTCAAAAATATGTTGCTGGTCCTCCAAATATCCTGCGTACGCTCCGTTCTGCACACCATTAGAAAAGTACACACCCCAAAAATCAGTACTTCATACGGTCGTACATATATATATATATATATATTTGCCCACATACACATATATATATATATATATATAGTCAGCTACCCTACATTGATGTATACCCACATGCATATATATATATATATGTATTTGTCGAGAGAGAGACAGAAAAACGAGATCTGCGTTTATAGAAGCATGTCATCTTTCTTATATTCGTATAAGCCCCCACAGATATAGAGAGAGAGTCTGCGTTTATACAGCACGCATACCCACGCGTATAGATATATGCGGAGATACTAATTCACGTATCATCCGTCCGTACACTTTATATTAAACACATATACGCACGCATATATATATACACATATATAGGTAGACAGATATCTGGACGCGTCAACGGTGGCAGCGGCAACACTACCGGTGTGTGTGCACCTGCGGAACTGCAGCGGCAGCATGTGCAGCAGATGCAGCAGAAGGTTGCAAGAGAGGGAGTCCCACCAACGGCGGCAGCAGGAAGACCCGCACACACGCCGTGACGGCCCCCGCAGCAGCAGCGATAACAGCGGCCACAGCCGCGAGAAGAATTTGAATTAGCAGGTAATCGCGCAACAGCAGTAAAAGAAGCAGCGGTCCGAGAGAGGGACGACAGCAGCACGCGCAGCAGCAGCACTTATGAGGAGACGCAGCGGGCATTGAAGCGGCCGACGCAAGGGGGACGGCAGAAAGGATAGTGGCAGCTACAGCAGTGCAGCAAGAACGTGAAACGGCAGGAACAGCAGCACACGTCGCAACAGCAACAGCAGCAAGAACGTGAAACGGCAGGAACAGCAGCACACGTCGCAACAGCAACAGCAGCAGAAGCAGAGCTGACTTTTTTAAAGAGCAGCTGGAGCAGAAATAAGGCGGCCGCGCGGCAGCCAACGGCGAGCAGCAGGAAGACAACACGGCAATTTACCAGGTTCGAGCGCTGGCCGACGACGACGATGTTGCCGTACTGCGCGGCATGCACGGATCCGCCAATATCTTCTTCTTTTTGCAACTGCAAAGACGCCGCATCAACACACAGAGAGAGTCCTCAGCCCCAGCGAGTCAAGAGGAAAAGAAGAAGCAGAAAACGACAACGAAGAAAGAAGAATCACAAGGTGCTGGAGAAGTGCACCAAGAAGGACCGCGCAAAAAAAACTGCGCAGGAGGAACCCACACGAAGTGGAATGCAATCTACACGGGAAAGTTGCTCTCCTGCTGCAGAGCTCCCTCTCCGCTCGAAGACAGTTCTGCTGCTCCTTCGTGTGTGCAGTCCACTACAGCAGCAGTTTCAACTTTTCTTAAGAGGCGCGCCAGTTCCTTCTCCTTCCCTCCATTTATACACGGACGCGCAGCATTCATCTAAATTCTGCGGCGGGCCGTGCAACTTCCCCCGTGCGCCCCCACGAAGAGTCCTACAAATCCAACGTAACACAACAAGACGACCTTCCCCCGAATCGCCCGCTGCCGCCTCGCTTTTCTTTTTCTTCGACGAAGCGAGATACACATACACATCTATGTATCTGTGGAAAGACAGACACACACACGTATATACACATCACTGACATGCGCGACCCGACGGCGCTGTTACCGAGTCTTTCTCACGTTCTCTTCTTCGGCGTGGAGAACACATCCTGCTAGTCATTTCTCTCTCTTTTCACCCGGGCTGTTGTGCGACCGGCGCATGCATCACTATGTAGAGGAAATACAGGTCGTCTTCTCCCTTCTTCTCTCTTCCCTTGCATCACGCGCGGGAATCCGCAGAAGTAATTTGCAGTGACGCACGGGCAGACGTCTCCTTGGACGGCACGTCTTCTTGTGTACATATACGACAGCAGCAGAAAAGAAGTCGTCCGTTCCTTCTTCTCCAAGCTGCTTCTCTCTTCCACCGCTAAACTCTCCATCCTCCTACACGTGTCGCTTCCCTTCTTTAAGAGACGGCGTCGTCCTCGCCCTTTTGGGTACAGCGTCTCCCCACCCCGCCTGCCGAACCCCGCACTGCTTCGTCAACGCGACAACATTTCCGCTTTCTTTCCCTCTTCACCAGCACGCACACATACTCTCTGTAAATACGTACACTTCTTCTACGAGAAAAACAAAGTTACCCTTTGCCAATAACAGCTGACTTCCCCTGCGCGCGCTCTGCGGTGGTATACACGTGCTGTGTGTCTGCGTGACAGACAAGAGAAGCGGGAAAAGCGAAGTTTCCTTCCAACTTCTTTTCCGTCGTCCAACAGGAGCGTCAGGATACATCTCGTCATACGCATACATACAAATTGTACGTATCTTATATATACCTGCATATACATACATACTGTATATATACACATATATATACATATATTGTGTATTTATATATGTATGTGTGTCGCATATCATCCCCAGGACTCTGTCCAGCAGCGTCACACATATGCCAGTTGATTCCTCATCTATATATATATGTATATCGACATGTATGTGTGTACATATATAATGACACTTTGTTCATATCTTCCATATACGTATGTCTACGTATGTGTCGCAATCCCAGCGAGCGAGGGGTCCGGTGGCACCTGATGCGTCTGGAAAAAAAAATTCACTCCCGAGGTCGCTGCTCATCACCCACCCCCACACATCGGCGACTTCTTTGCCTCTCTCTCCACACAGAGACGCAGACGTTGCTCTCCTACAATACTCGCACACTGTCGATATCACACAAATACACATATATACAAAACATACGGAAGATATACACATACATATATACATATTTAATACATGCAGTCACACAGATATATATATTGTATTCACATCTACGCAGCTATATACCACGTTCCACACCTCACACCTCAGTATATACACATCTCTCCTCACACACACATATATATAGACACACGTAATCTTCACCCCTGTACATATATATATGCTTGTAAAGACGTACGTATCCATGAGTCTACTACGCACTCCCAACACATTCCCCCCCCTCCCCCCGAGAGACCGCCAATGTAGAAGAAGGCATTATTACATCACCGGACGACGTTTCTTCTGCTTGTGTCCCCCGCTGCTACTGCAACCACAACTGTCAATAATTTCTACGTCTTCAACACCGTCTCTCTCTCTGTTTCGGAAAGTAACTCCCAACGCCCCCACCCCCCCTCTTTTCTGTCCGTTTTCCCCCCTTTCCTGTGTTTCTCTCTTTTTCGAGCTCTCGGTGCGTGTGGGGCCCTCCTCTTCTTCGGCTATCTCTCCTGGCTGTTGTTGTCGGTCCCCGTCCTTCTTCTTTTCCTTCGTCTCTCTGTGTCTGTCACGCGGCTGTTTGTTTTTCTCTCTCGCTTCCCATGTGTTGGTCCTTTTCTCTCTGCTCTCTTATATACGACGTCCCGAGCTCGATATACACGGACTTTATACTTTGTCTAAATTTGTTTGAAGAGCGTGTTAAACATATGTACCTGTTCCCGCAGGTCACTTAATGCCTTCGCGCGCTCCTTGTGGATCTTCTTCCTCCACCCTGCCTTCCGCATATCCAGCGTATCCTACAAGTCCACATATCACAAGCACAGAGCTACAAACATAGATATAATACACAAACATGTATATACACGCACACATATTCGTATACACACGCACATACACATACGCACAAATGTTTGAAATTTTCTTTTCTTCAAGGCGCGTATTCTCAGTACACTGCACATCCTACACACAGATGTGTCTTCCCATCATACACGTACACACGTATGTACGGACAATACATGCACCGATACGCACCCGTCTATTTACACATACGCACACATATATACATAGATACGCATATGTATGTATATACACAGATACGTACATATTCGTATATTTACTATGAGACTGATGTGGATACAACCAAATACGCTCCGGTGTGAGAGATGACCGCAACACGTGCCCGCAGCCCCCGTCGTTTGCTCTATGTGCCCAGGAGAAACTCGTTATTCTCGTACGACCAACACGCGGGCTCCCCTTGCGCGGCCCGCTTACGCGGCTCCCTCGCTTTCTGCTCCTTTCTTTACGCGCGCGGAAGACACTGCCTCCACACAGGTAACAGGTGGTTCGTCCAATACGTACATATATATAAATTCGCAGAGAAGAAGAAAACTTGCTTCCGTGGAAGCCGTTCTTTCTCTCGCCTCCCACCTATTTATTACTTCTGCACAAATGCGTGGTGCCGGAAAAAAAATACACACATATGTATACTTATGCATTTCACACGGTCTTCTTATTATCTCCCCCTCTCTTGCTGCTTCTCTTCGCGTCTCCAGGTCTCTGCTCTCTCGAAAAGAGAAGAAATGTCGCCAAGGAGAAAATTACCTGGATGATCCACTTCAGACGCTTGGTGTAGCAGTTTTTCTTCTGCAGCTCCGTCAGGCGGCCGAACCACGAGTCCAACACAACTTTCACTTTTGGGTTCTGATCGATATAATACCCTGCAGCAGGAAGAGTAATTAGCAGACAAAACAACAGACACGGCAAAAAAAGTGTCCCACCACCACAAAAGCACAAATCACACATATATATACATATATGCGCTGTGCTCACCTACACATTTGTACATATATATATTTATATGTCAGTACAAGTTCCTACATCTTCGACTGCAGAAGGAGGAGGACGACCTCTACAAATGTCCTTGCAGATATACGCACATACGTGTGTAGAAACGAAATACCAGAGTACACACACATAGAGAGAACGTTACGTATATATATATGTACTCCTACATTTATGATGGAGACACAGAAGCCACACAGAGAAAGACGGAAACGATAAAGTTACCACTTGAAAATTGCTTTTGATAACATCTATAAAGCCGGAAGATAGCCCCAAGAAATCTACAGAGAATACACAAAGGCCCTTTCCCTCGCGTCTTATGTGCGTCCGTCGTCCACGTGCACGTGCGGAAGACACTGAGCACTCCTTCCCCATCTTTATCCGCCGTTTGAAGAAGCCCCCGCGAAATAGACACAACGTGCCAGGAAAAGTCTGCTTCTTAATACCCGCATGAAGGGAAAAACGCAGTGTGCTTCTTCCTCTCTTCCGCCTGCAATCTGCACCTGTAAGAAGACGCTATGCTTCTTCCTTCTCTTTCAGCTGCGCTACCTCTACTGCTTCTGCTCCTGCTCCTGCTGCTGCTGCTTCTGCTACTGCTGCTTCTGCTACTGCTGCTTCTGCTACTGCTGC
>KL647288.1:10749633-10794531 GCA_000727475.1 Sarcocystis neurona | reverse complement strand
CTGCTGCTGCTCTGCTACTGCTGCTGCTGCTTCTGCTGCTGCTGCTTCTGCTACTGCTGCTTCTGCTACTGCTGCTGCTGCTTTTGCTGCAGTCTGCGCTGTTCCCCCTCCTCCCCTGTGACTCTCCCTTTGAAAGCAAGCGCTTCTTCGTCTCGGCCTCCCCACAAGATCCGTCTTCTCTTCGTCCTTTTTGCTGTTGGTCCCCTCCTCTCTCCCTTCCTCTTCTTATTCCCGTTCTCTCTCTCGCTCTCTGCCGTTCGCCTAATCTTCACTTTTCCTTCTCGTCCCCCCCTGCAATCCTTTCTCTTCCTTCTCGGCCAGTTCTTCCTCCCTCTTTTGCCTTCCTTTCTCTTCCTTATGAGCTTCCTTGGAAGAACCTCCTTCCCTTCGTCTCCGTCTTCTCCGGTTTCTCCTTTGTTGCTTTCTCCTCCCCGTCCTTCCTCTTCCTGCGCCCACACGTCTTCCTCCTCCACCCTTTCACTCTCCCCAAACATCATTTTCTCTTCTTTCCCTCTCCGCTGCGCTTACCAGTTGTCGCGATCAGTTGCACGAAACACTCGATAAAGTGCTCGTCGGGTTCTTCAGTTTTGATAACGAGATCTACGACAACATCTCTGACGATCGGGAAGCCAAGAATTTTCCTCTGGAAGAGTTCCCCTATTAGTTTCACAACTCCCAGAATGCGGTTCTTCGTCCTTTTCAACTGCTGCAGCTCCTCCTGCAGCTCCGCTTCGTTCTGCGCTGCACCTCCCCCCCCACCTCCCGTCGCTCCACTTGCCAGGGCTGCCGTCTTCGCCTGCAACGTGCTGAGGAAAATTCGCGCGACACAGACAAACCGCGCCAACAAATAGAGGACACAGCAACTGTGCCACAGAAAACACGCGGGGAGACACCGACGACTACAACGACAACGCGCAGGTGTGTGTGCGGAGGAGGACGAGGAGGAGGGGGGAGAATCGGCCACACGAGTGACCGGCGGCGCGACTCCTGCGAGACAACGCGCCGGGAAAAACGGCGAGAAAATCGGAGAGAGAAACGGCTGCACGAGAGCTGCTGCAGGAAGTCAGCGGCAAGGGGAACTGAGTGACTCATGAAAACAGAAAGATCGCGAGCAAGTTCCCTTCTCATGTCTCCTTTATGACATGGGAAGGCGCTTCTATACTTGCGCATTTTGACGTAGCACACTGCGCGACAGGCAAAAGAGAGACCGAAAGACAGGGACAGAAACCCGCTGCACTCTCCACATATATACATACACATATATGTATATATGCCACATTCATCTACACGTATTCACAGGATGAAGCAGGAATAGCGAGAAGTGTACTTCTACGAGTATGTGCCCCAGTGTCTGGACGCGTCCGTGCACGTCTGTGTGTGAATTTCTCTTTTCCCCATCAACGCGAGGAGCGCTCGCCAGCAGAAAGAAGACTTGGTCCACGTGCGGAAGGATGGCCAGCAGAAAAGACTTGGCCAGGGTGGCAGCAATTCCATAAACCTTACCGCGGCATGGCTTCGTATTCCTCCTGAATTCTTGTGAGCAGGGCCTTCATAAACGGCGTGCGCCTGCAATTCTCTGCGTCCCCGCCCTCCCCGATTCGCACACTTCTCCACTGCAGGACCTGCGGGGCAATCGCACAGCAGCAGCAGCAGCAGCAGCAGAGATAGCGTTTCATCCACCACGCACTCGCCGGTCCCCGTCTCACCGCACTAAAACGCAACGCCCTTCTCTTCTCCGCTGCCCTCCCCGCAAGCGGGCGCGCTCGCCGCCACACAGAGAGACACGCTAACAACAGCTGCGGAAGGCTCCCTGTCACCCGGGCCGCTTCTTTGGCAGTTCTTCACACATGTCCCAGGTATAGCCACGAACCTGCTGAGGAACGTCGTTACTCACACCCAGTGCAGAGAAAGACGGAGACAGAGGGGCACACACATACGCAAAGACACCTAGACAGGCAGACAGAGAGAGGGGGATCTCCACACGACACCCACGCTTTTCAGACTTGGCTCTTCCTTTGATTTTCTCCCTTTCTACGGACGCGAAGAGCAACAACCTAGACACGTGGCTATTATCTTTCTACCAGAGATTTCCATGTGGAGCCACAGAAAGGGAGAAAGTGGCGCGGTGCAGACAGGGTAGTCAGTCGAGAGACCAAGACGGTCCAAAGAGTCAGCAAAAATTGAACGGCGGGGAGACGGAAAATCGTCCCTTCCTCACCTGTTAAGAGAGAGAAGAGGGCCGCGCACGTCTATGCGTCTACGACAGCGTCCCCAACATATCTCCTTTTCTTTTTCACCGGAGCGCACACGCACTGCCACCCCCGATCACCACCTTCCCATCACCACCTCCCCGTCACCACCCTGCTGCTGCTACTCCCATAGAAGTAGTATCCAAAAATATGAGACCGAGTCAGAGACAGCAAAAGCACTTGTATTGCGTGAGTTCCCCGTCGTAAGGAAGTGTGTTCAACACTCCCCTAAATACTGAGGAGGAGTTTCAAGTAGAGATATACACGTCAAGATGGTGTACACATATGTATTGTTGCTGCCTACTCATCATATGGATACGAAGGAACGCTGGACCAGACGCAGCCACAAACGCGCGGTTTCGGCTTCGCTTATTTGGACGTATGTGTTGTGAGAGGCAGTGTGGCTGAAGAGTATTTCTTCCTGTCTTCTTCTCTCCTTTCCGCTCTCGGTCTCCCTCTCTTTCTCATGCTCTCCCTACACACACATATATACCAAACTAAAACCTGCGCGCACGTTGTAACAGAAGACTACTACATATCTACCTGAGGCGCCGGCCGCGCACATACACACAGAGAGAGATACAGACAAGAAGAGAGGAAAAGAGAGACAGAAATACCACACGGCGGAGGGAAGGTGGAGGGGTACCTGGCAGAGGTCTGCATACATCTCCGACCACTCGGGTTCCGTAACGGCCTTCTCCATTACGACGTTCACAAAAATTTGCAACTCCTTTTCTTCCTTCAAATTCTCTAGCAACGCCGCCAGCTTCTCGGCAATGGTTGCAAACTTCTCTACTGTTAGCTTGTTCAAAAGACTCTTCACGCTCCTGTCCACTTCTTCCGCTCGAGAAAACTGCCGCTGGCTACGGGGACGCCACGCCCCGCTGCTCAGCCGCGGTGGTCCTATTCCTCCAGCAGCAGGAGCTGCAGCACCAGCCGCGGCCACACTTCCTCCTGCTGCTGCTGCTGGCACAGACCCTGCTCGGGGAGACGTGCCCTCGCTACCGCCAGCCGTTCCCGCAGCAGCGGCGGGAGCAGCTAGTGCAGCAGCAGCCAAGGACCCTGCGGGAGGAGAAGCAGCAGCTGTTGTCTCGTCTTCTTTCCCAGGAGTTACTGAACATGTTCCACCGGGTTGCTTTGCTGTTGCTGCTGCCGTTGCTGCATTTCCTGCGGCCGCTGCTGCCGTGCTGCTGCTAGGGGGAGAGGCGGCTGGAGCGTCTTCTGTTTCTGCTGCTGCTGGCTGCGTAGCGCTACTGGCGGCGCCTTGCTGCTCGGACTCGGCAGCACCAGCCGCTCGCGGCGATGCCGATGATGAGCCGGAAGAAGAAGCGACGGCAGTCTTGGCAGCTGAATCTTCACCTTCCTCTTTGTGTTTTGGTGCGAAACAAGAGTCTTGCTGCTGCTGCTGCTGTCCCGCGGCTGCTCCCCGTGCCCCTCCGCAGGCGTCGGCAGCAGATTTTTCTCCATCGGGAGCGGGTGGGCTGGCGGGCTCGAGTGTACGGACACCCGTCGCCTGTTCCTGGTCGTCGGCTCGCTTCTCCCCGCGCGTCTCGTTCGCGGCATCTTCTCGTCTACTACGCTCCCCTCGTGGCTCCCCCGCTTTGCCTCCCTCCGCCTTGCCTCGACTGCTGCTGCTGCTGAGACCGCTCTGTGCCTCCGCGCCCGCTGGAGCACCCCCAGCGGCAGACTTCTTCATCAACGCAAACGCCAGCTGCGCTCGCCTATTACGAATCGACTCAATATCGACCATAGAGACGCCCCCTCCGAAGCCGTCGTCATCGTCGTCCCATCCGTCTTCTCCGCCACCAGTTGTCTCTGTCTCTCCTCCTCCTCCTCCTGCTCTTGCTGCTGCTGCTCCTCCTCTGCTGCTGCTGTTGCTGCCTAATGCAGCAGTCCCGCTTGCACTGCTGCTACCGCCAAGACTTCCCAACGCCTCGAGAAGTCGTCCAGTGGCCACAGTTCTCCTTCCCCCTGCTGCCGGACCCGCTCCTCGTGTTGCCCCTCCGGCAGGCGCAGCCGCGGCTTCGGCAGGAAGCGCAGAGGCAGCAGCACTTCCCCCACTACCTTTGTCCGCCTCTGACGCAGCAGCGGCAGTACCAGCAGCAGCGCCCGCACCAACACCCGGGGTCGATGCCGCACTACTGCTGCCCAGTGCTCTCCCTGCCACTCCTAGGCGACTGTTCACGTACCGGCCTCCGGGTCCCGCTCCTGCTTCCCTGCTTGCCGCAGGCAGTGTCGGTGTTGCTGTCGCAGCGGCGTCGTCTGCCGGACCCGCCGCAGCAACCACCCCCTTCGCAGCCCCCGCAGTAGCGCGAGCAGCAGGCGACAGCTGGTCACTGTTGTTGTAGCTGCTTTCTGTTGCCGAAGGCCCAGAAGCGGCAGGAGGAGGAGCAGGAGACACACGGCGTCGTCCTCCTCCTCCTGCAGCGGCTGCTGCCTGGGATCCACCAAAAGAAGCAGCAGTGGGTACGGCAGGTGCTGCAGGAAAAATTCCGTTTCCTTCTTGCAGGATCGGCCCTTCACGAGTGGGAAACCGAGGTCCCCCAAGCAACGACTCGCTCCCTGCTGCTGTCGCTGAAATTCCGCCGCCCCTGCCTCCTCCTCCTCTGCGTCTGTGCAACGCCCTGCTGCTGCCCCCCCCACCGCCTCCACCTCCTCCTCCATGTTGCTGCTGATAAGCCGGAAGCTGGTGCATCGCTCCTGCTGCTGCTGCACCTCCTGTTGCTGCCACTGCTGGCTGGTGACCAGGCAGCGGCGGCCTGCCTACGCATCCCACTGCATTGCTTCCTGCTGGCTGCTGCTGCAGCACTGCCGTCGCCGGCCCTGCAGCCGCCGCTGTGACCTCCCCCGGGCAGACGCCGGCGGCAATTTGCTGCTGCGGATAAGGAAGCGCAGCCCCCGCTGCCCCGCCGTCATACGCGTAGTCCGGTGGTAGTACACCCGATCCTGCTGCTGCATTGCTGCTGTTTGGCGTGCCACCACCAGCACCGTAACGGTGGTAGCCTGCTCCACCTGCTCCTCCGCCTCCTGTTCCTTTTCCTCCTGCCGTCGCTGGGACGCCCGCTTCATGCGACCCTCCGCCGCTGTAGAACACTCCATGGGCTGCAGCTGGAAGACCCGCGCTTCCCCCGAAAAACTGTTGCTGCTGTGACGTAACGCATGCAGCAGGAGATCCAGCAGCATATTTGTCACTCACCCGGGTCGCAGCCGGCGCACTCCACGAGCCGCTACTTTTCCCGTAGCCCGCGGCGCCGCCTGTCGTCCCTCCTGCCGCTGCGTTGAACGGTGCAGCAGTCGCGTGCATCGGTGACGAGGACAGCGGCATTGTGTGCTGCTGCTGCTGCTCTGCGCCTGCTGCTGCAGTGACGTTGCACGTGCCCCCTGCTCCTCCTCCGGCAGCAGCAGCAGCCGGGGGCGAGGCAACCGCGTAGTCGTCAGAAGCCGCTGGAACAGGAGCAGCAGGTCCTTCTGCCCCTCCTCTTCCTCGGCGCCAGCATAGACTCTCGTCCACGGGCGGAGGGGGGACACTGCTGTTGGCTGCTGCGGAACAAAGCAGCACTCCTGCGCCCGCGGTGTTGTTACGCCCTCCCCCCCCGCGGTAGTAATTCCCTCCTCCTCCTCCGGCTGCTGCTGTCTTTCCGTCAGCGTAGTACATGGCTGCTGTTCCTCCTGATGTCGCAGATGCGCCGGTGTGGAGGACGACCTCGCGATGCTGCTGTTGCTGCTGGTAGCCCAGCAGTCCGGGTTGGTGATGGGCGAGGCTGCTACTGCTGCCTCTGCTGCTGCTGCTGCCCCCAATGCTGTGGTAGTACATCAGCCCTCCACCTCCCGCTGCAGCTCCTGAGGCTGCAACGCCCGCGGTCCCTGCCTTGCTTGAAAGCGAGTGATGATACAGCTGCTGCTGCTGCTGTTGTCCCCCTGCGGCGTGCTGCTCATCTCCCGCTCCCTGTTGCTGCGCGTGGTACTTGTGCTGCTGGTGCTGCTGCTGCTGGTACTTGTGTGGCGGACGCTGCTGCGCGCCTCCTCCGCCTGCTGCGTAGTACGGCTGCTGCGCGTAAGCCTGTGAAGGCGACGGCGAACCAGCAGCCGGCGACAGCTGCAGCAGAGGGCTGCTGTCCACTTTGCCCGTCCCTCCACCCGAATACACCGGCGTCGGCAGAACCGCGTACCCTCCTGCTGCTGCACCACCGCCAGCTGCTGCTGTCGCTCCAGCTGGCACACGTGAGAAATCTCCCTTCCCTCCTTCTCCTGCTGCTGGTGTTACGCCTCCTGCTGCTGCGGCAGCGGCAGGCGGCGGCGGAGGGGGAGGCGGAGGGCCGGCCGCCCCAGGATCGTACAGCCAGTTGCTGCGGTCTCGAGACACGTCACTGCAGCCGTTCGCCGATGCTTCTGCTGCAGGCTGCTGCTGCTGCTCCAGCAGAGAAGTTGCTGCGGCTGGCGCATACACACCCTTCTCGCGAGGCGTCACACCCTGCTGTTGCTGGTGCTGCTGCTGCAGCAACTGCCGAGGAGGATGCTGCTGCTGGTGCTGCCGGTGATGCTGCCGATGCTGCTGCTGCTGGCGCTGGTGTTGCTGCGACGGTGGTGTGTTCCGCCGCAGACCCAGCGCGTCCCAGTCAAGATCTCTTCCTCCTTCTCGCGCACCTCCTCCTGCTCCTCTGCCGTGGTGGTGAGGCTGCTGCTGCTTCATCCCTCCTGCCGCTGCTGCGGCCCCTGCTCCTCCTCCGCCGCTGCCATCCCGCTGCTGCTGCAGCTGCACTCCTCCTCCTCCTCCCGGTGCTGCGGTCGCGACCTCCCCCACACGCAGCAGCGCTTTGCTGTTGCTGCTGCCGCCGCCCACTCCGTCCGCACTTCTCACGGGATCAAAACCCGCCGCCGGTGCCTGTTGTTGACTCTGCATCTTTCAAGAAACTTCTCGCGGGGACGTCCCTCCTTGTTGCTCTACTACTTCTTCCTCTCCCTGCTGCTCCTGCTGCTGCACTGCCGCTGCTGCTGCTGCGCTCGACTTGCTGCTGTTGCGCCCGATTTGCTGCTGCCCCTGCTGCAGCTGTTGCTCCTATCCTTGTCGAGCACCTTTACACGCGTCGCCACGTCCCAGCACAAGCCCACAATCTATTTATCATGTGTCTGCTTCCCTCTCCAGTTCCTATGCTGCCTCGTGTGGCTCTCGGTGCGGCTCCTGCGTCTCCTCCTCTTCCTCCTCCTGCTACTGCCAAGGCTGCGGGGGCTGCGCTGCTGCAGCTCCACAGTCCCCCACGCACGGAGACGACGAAACGTTTACCGGCAGCAGCGGCACCAGCACCACCTGCTGCTGAGACACACACGCCGCTGTCCAGGAGACTGCGGCACAACCCCTGCAACGCGCAGAGAGGCAGCAAACGCAGGGGAAGACCAAAAGACACCCGTCACGCCCTTGCTGCTGTGTGCGCGCGGCAGCCTGCAGAAGCTCCACGCAGCAACGAAAAGGACGTCGCAACTCGCTCCTTCCATCCACGCGCCAAAACTTAGCCCACACATACCTGCTCCTCCCCACACAAGATACACACCAAGCAGCTGTTCTACGCGCTCACTACACCTATACACATGTGGCCTACACATATAGTGTATCAACACATAAGCACATATAAAGTGTACACTACATACACACGTGTATCGCCGCACACAAACACACATAAACAGGTCGACAACACACACGTATATATGTATACACGCACAAACATGTGGGCAACACACATAGATACATATATGCATGAGTATCACTGCACATAAATACACATGAATTGTGGACTATATAGATATGCGCAGCACCAGTCTCTCCTTCGCAATGTATATATATATATATGTCGATTGTATGTGCATACGTTTACACATACGTATATGTCCATCACTCTCGCCTTACCCACGTATACATATGTCAGTACATACCCGCTGGAAATGTATATATATATATATGCTTCACCAGTTGCTTACCTGTTCAGCTATAGATACTTGTACTGTCTCTATCCTGAGACATATACACAAGTGTTACTCTATCCTTAGAAACACACACACACACATCGCCGCGTGCTGTCTGCCTCCTCCCCCATATTCCTATACATATACATACATATATATATCACCACTACGTACACATGTCTATACGCTTTTACACACATATATATGTACAGCTCCACCTATGTAACATACACACATACGTGTCTTGTACACGCGTCCACATACATACATCCACATCTATATATATATAGGCGTACCCCTGACATACGTATCACGTACATGCGTCTCGTGGAGATGATACTTACATAAAATGCTGCTAATGTATAAAAAGTAACATGTATGTATGTCGGCATAATAGATAGTGATGTGTGTCTGTTAAGAGAGATACAGGACGCTGTTATGTACTCCTATGTATTACGGCGTACACAGACATACACATGTTTATATGTGTCTTTTACAACATATGTAGACTGTCGCTACGGAGTACAAACTACCACACCTGTGTATATGCGTCTGCTAATATATATATATATATATATGCACGTGCTCCCCCTACCTCCATACATACCGATCCACTACACATGTGTACAAACGTCTGCAAGTGTGTACAGAGAGAGAGGAAAAATGCACGTGTCCCTCCTGTCTCAATACATACAGATCCGCCACACATGTGTATAGGCATCTTGTCCTAGTGTATATATATATGTATGCGCCCCCCCTCCCCCCCCCGTACCCACGCATACATACCCACCATACTGTATATGTGGAGAGAGAAAAAGCGAGAGAGAACGAAGTCCTCCCCCCCCCCTTCCTGCATCGATACACACACGGGTCCACCCGTTGCTGTCTCAGCCTTTACACATCAGTGTATGTATCCATACGAGTCTCTCCTCATCAAGAAGGCAGAAGAAAAGATGAACTTCCCGTGGACGGGAAATAGTTCTACCTTTGTCTGCGTCTCTCTATTTCTTTCCATACATCTCTTCACATGCATCTGTGTGTCACTCCTATACCCGCATTTCCCCCAGACCACGAACGACACACCCACTCGTGCCCCCACAACTTGTCTGATATTTGTCCTGCCGCTCTCGAAGGGAAATTTTCTGCTTCCCTTCTCCTCCTCCTCCCCACCTGCTAAAACACATCCCCTTCTTCCCTGTGCGCGTGGGTGGGGGCGCACCTCGCCTTCGTTACCGGAATAGAATAGGCTAGAGAAAAAGAGACGTGACGCAGTGGGGAACAGACACAAGAACAAAGTGTCCATAGATACGCACGGGGATGGAAAAGAGAGGCGCACAGGCACGCATGCAAGAAGAACGCACGCGCAAAAACGTCCACGTACATCGATGCAGACGGAGAAAGAGAGCCCACCACGTCCTGCTGTGAAGCAGACACACACCAGTACTACAAAATGCTCGCCCACGGCAAAACGCAGAACTCACTTTCTAGGACGGGCAGCGACAGTCCTGCGGTGGTGGACTATCTGCACACGAGGAAGGAGAGAATGAGAGAAAAACTCATACGGACGAGACGCACATACGTGGAAGATGACTCGAGGGCGGGCATGCAGGCCCTTCTCGGGTGTTCCGCAGCGCACACGGCGTGGGTGGCAGCGCCGTCCGTCCCTTGCGCAGATTCTCTTTTCTTTCGACTGGAGAGAGCCATATATGTACAATAAACTCATTACATTTGTCCGTGTGTGTGCGCGTATCTACACAGACATCTATCCATGTATCTATATACGCCTACATGCTGCGTGCCTCTGCCGCTACATACACGTGTACACACGTATATAGACGCGTATATCTACAAGGCACACAAGTGTACATCATACGCGTCTACATATGTACACATATCCATACATACGTACACCTACACCGACGTGACGCGGACATCACCCTGACACGCGTGCCGTCCGTCGGTAAAACGGGTACGCGTGGGAGTTCATAAATTCTCTCTCCACACGCGCATGCGCGATACATGCCATACACTTTTGAGGACGCAGACCTCCGCTAATCAGCCGGCAGGTGGACGCCGCGTCTTCTGGGCGTGGGACGAACGCTGCGCGGGGGTGGCGGAGATCCGACGACCGACCGCGCCCTCATTTACAACGTATACACGGCACGAGGGCAGAGACGAAACCGTGCAGCGGGCTATGTATAGAGCAGTAATTGGCCAAAACATCCATCTACACTCGAAGACTTCTCGCAAAATGCGCACACGCATACGTATCTTCCACAGAGATGCAACTTGCTTTGTACATGCACGGCCCGAGAGACGTCGGTGCGGCACGCGGAACCCACCCCCGGCGGGACGTGAGTGGGAGGGAAGGAAGAAGCCTCGGGAAGAACGAAGACGTCCAGTGCAGGATTACCTGTGGAGGACAAACAAAACGAAGATGCCGTTCCCTGCGCGACAACCACCCGTCCCACGTTCCTCACCCTTTTTTCCTCTTCTGCTGCTGTGCTGCTGTGTTGCGGCCGCTGCCGTGGACGCGGGGCCCCTGCTGCTGTTGCCGGGTCTACCAGCACGGCGCGGGCGGATACGTGGACGACGCGCAGGAAAAGGGGAAATAACCGAGAAAATTGGACCGGAGAGGCGGAGGAAAGAAGCGTGGCTCGTTCGTCGGAAGAGAACAAGGTAGTGCTGCCCGCGGCCCCTGTAGAAATATAGACGAAATGGAGACTGAGCCGTCCTGACTGCAAAATGACGCACCAAAGGCAACCTTCTGCCAGAAAAAAGTGATACTCTGCGTTGCTGCTGCGATCCCTTGCCTCTTTCCGGTGCGGCCGTTGTTTCTGCTGCAGTTGCTGCTGGAGTGCCCCTCGACGGAACCGAGAGGAGGCGCGGTCAGAGAGCAGGAGCAGCGGGAGAGAAGCCTCCTGCCTCTGCGCCGCTGCAGCACGTGCGGCCCCTACTACTCTGGGCAACCACCGCCCGGTGGTAGTACAAGGAATGGGAACCGAAAGGGAAGAAGTGAACGTTGCAACCGCGCAAACGCTGCAGCCGCTGCGATCGAGAGGTAGGAAAAAAGAGAGGAGAAAGGCGGGAGGAGAGGCGCGCGTGCCGCCGCCTGTCGACTACGGAAGGGGAGGGAGGAGGCGCAACAGCAGCACCAGCTGGAACTTGCGCGGTAGCAGCACAAGAAGAGGTGCTGCGGATACCAAATCAAAAGAAGGTGGAGGGGGCGAAAGTGCAAGGAAAAAGCGGACGAGAAGGGAGGAATCCACCACCGTCAGAGCACGGGAAATTTATCAGGACAACAAAAAGTTTTCGAGCGCCCACAGAGGCCTATACGGGAGCGCTGCTGACAACGTGGGGAGGAAAATGGTATTGCCGTCGTCACGGGCACTGCTGCGGCCGTGCCTGCTGCAAAAACAGGCTTGTGCTGCGCTGCTAATGCGCAGCGCCGCAGCGCGCGACTACCACTGCTGCTGTTTCTGCTGCTGCCTCCTGCTGCCTGCTGCTGCCTGCTACTGCCTGCTGCTGCCTGGTGCCGCTCACGACGGAGTGCGGCTGCTCTAATAGAATTTTAACCCGGTCACCAGCACAACACCCGCGCAGGTAGGTCCTGCTGTAGGGCGGAGTGGCTCCTGCTGCTGTGCTGCTCCGCACAAGAGTAGTAGGCTGCTGCTGCGTACAGTCCACCGCTGCTTCTGTTGCTGCTGTCGCTGCCACTGCTCTTCCGTTGGCACTGGAACGGTTTTCTGCTGCTGCTGCTGCTGCCACGGCACTGCCGCCTCGTTCCTCTCTCGTCTTGCTACGGTGCTACGACGGGGCAGCAATAGCGCTTGTGCGCGCGCACGCGCACGCGCACTGGTGGTGCTGCTGCTGTTCGGCAGAAACAGCACGAACGCGGCACTTGCAAGTTGAGCGAGTTGTATGAAACGCCGTCGTGCTGGCCAAGGAAAGGCACTCCAGGAGAAATGAGGGGGGGCCTGTGGCGAAGGACGAAGATACACAGGAAGCAAGAGATAAGGTTTGGGGGAAACACCAAAAAACGTAGTGGCACAGCGTAGGTTGCCGAAACGGGCCGCTTTCTCTCCCCGCAGCAGCATGGTACCGCAGCACAACCGCAGCAGAGAGCGACCGCACCTGCACGCGAACAACAGCAGAAGAGTAGCAGCACGGGCAGCATCAGCAGCAACCCTTCATCTTCATGTAACATCCGGAGTAGCAGTGCGTTACAATGTCAGCAGCACCATCCCTTCTTCAACAGGTACGAAGCCAAGTACCGCAGGCGGGGTCACTGCGACAGGAGAGCCACACGGCACGCACTTCACCGTAGCAGCACAGCAGCAGGAGGACCAGAACCGCGCAAGTGCACCATACAATAAAGAAGATGCAGCTGGTAGGTCACCTTCTCACAACCAGTCTCCTACTCAAAAAGACGCCAACGCCCGCACCTGGCTGTGGCTGCATCTAGGCGCTCTGCTGCGCTTGTAGAAGTTCGTCTGAGAATCATGCTGCTCCTGGTTGTCCTGCTACTACTCGTCCTGCTACTACTCATCCTGCTACTTCTCGTCCTGCTCCTTCTCGTCCTGCTACTTCTCGTCCTGCTCCTTCTCGTCCTGCTACTTCTCGTCCTGCCACTTCGTGTCCTGCGGCTTCTCGTCCTTGTGCAGCTCCTTATAATCTGACTTCGTTTCTCCTGGTGGTGCTCTGCTTCTGCTGCCCCCACTGGTCCCGGTGCTAATGCTGCCCCGTTCTCCGTGGTGGTGCAGCAGGCCCAGGTACTACTCGTTTGTTGATGATGCTTCTCTGCTCGTCCGCTTCCAGTGCTTCTGCGGCTCTTCACGCAAGTCACCAGGATGCTCCAGTGGTGTTGTAGTGTGTTGCTTGTCGGCTGCAGATGCGACTGTTTCAGCGGCTGCAGTTACTGCTGAGCCCCCTGAACCAATAGTTGTACTCCTGCAGCAAGGGGGTACTACCGCTTCTCTGCTGAGGTTACTCCTGTAGCTGGTACACTTTCTGGGGCAATCACTTTTTACTACGCGAACTGCTAGTGGCTGACACCGGCGCCGCCGCGGCAGCATCTCATGATGTCGGGGTTGTTGACACTGCTGCTTGTGTTCATATTCGCGCTGCTGCTGCTGCCGTCGAGGGTTGCCAGGACTATGCTGTTACTGTTCTCGCTGCTGCTGCCCACGCTTTGTTTTGTCTCACTGCTGCTGATCTGTTGCTGCTGCTGCTGCGTCCTGAGAGGGCCGACTTCTTCATGCTACGGTCACGCTACGTCACTGGAGGTGCTAGTCCCGCGGCACCACGGCTAATGGGTGGGTGCTGCCTGCAGTCGTGCTGCTGCCACTGCTTCTTTTGCTGCCTTAATTACTGCTGCTGGTGCCACGCACACTCGTCGTCCTCGGCACTCGTCTCCGCTGGTGCTGCTGCATTGCATGTTGGTGTCTTCATGTAGCTAGTGCTGTTGCACCGGGTGTGTCTGCTGTCAGCGCCTCTGTGTCGCTGCAAGCACTTGCGGCAGCTCCTGCTTTCGTTATCTCGTCCAAACAAAGGTGGCTCGTTTGCTGCTTCTACTGCAAATGAATGAAGAGCGCATCCATCTTCCTCGCAGCAAAACATGCAGCAGCCTGGGTCTGCGGTAGCGGGAGTGTGAAGATGGAGACACCTGAGACGCAGCACTACTCTGAAGTTTTCCATACGCCGGAAACAAGGTTGGCCTCCAGGCAATATGAAGCAAAGATTGGCGTCCGTGGCAGCGAGACGGCACGGCAAAGCACCGGTAGTGCAGCAGCAGGAGCATGCCCACAGTCGAAGCGCGCCGAGAAAATGCCGCTGCCCTTTTGCAGAAGCAGCGCTAAGCAATTTCAGCTGCATTCGTGTAAACTCAGAGCACTGCAACGGTACCAGCAACAGCGTCTCCAATCACGACAGTTGCGGAACCACGCGGCACTCCTATGCAATAGGAGGATCCATTACGGTAGGGCTGTAATGGCAGAAAGGGCCACCCGAGCATTTCTCGCCCTCCTCTGTAGAAACACTAAGAAGCTCGTACGGAGAAAGCAGCTGTAATGACGAAAACGATGCTGCCGCGGCCTAAGAATTGGTTACAGCAACAACAGCAACCACACTAGGACAGTGGTGGTACACTCAATGAACCACCTGAGGTCCACTTGACAAAATCAAATCTTTCCACCAATTCAGACAAGGCTAGTGCAGACGAACAGCATTGCTGAAGCGAATGACGCCAGTAGCACCAGTAACGCGTCAGTGAGCAGGATCACTTGCAGCAGCTCCGAAAGCCTCAGTTCACCAAGAAGATGCAGCCAACCATCAGCGACTGTGTAAGAGGCCTGCTGTCTCTGGAAAAGCACCATCAACAGTTGCGGCAACGAGAAATGGAACGTCCAAAATACAGCCACGTGATATCCCGAATTTGGTAATGACACATACGACAATAACAGCAAGAAAAAGACCACTGCCTCTTGTCAGTGCGCTACCATTGGACAGTGTTTCAAGTGTATTGCCACAAGTGCTTCACAGACAGCAACACTAAGGCATCCTTATGACACTCGTGCCGAAACCGTTAAAATCATCCAGTAGCAAACAAATTTCAGGATCAACCAACGCAGCAGCAGCAACAACATGCCCACAAGAATGTCCCGGGGAGTTAGAGACGATTCACTTAGTCTCCATCACTACTCCAGCAGTACCGTAAAAGTCTCTTTGTCGGTTTTGTGCGGTTCCAGCAATTCCCGGAGCATCAACGTAGAGCAGCTGGAGAGCTCTGCGGCTACACTGCCAGCATGATTCTTAACATTTAGAGAGGAAATGCCGCCTCTTTACGCATAAAGGCAACAAGCCGCAAGTAACAGCGTCAACAATATAGTAATAGGCTCTGCGGAGGATTCCTATTGCAAGCAAATAAAACATCAGCAGCTCCCGCTGACTTGTCCTTGCGTACGAGCTAGAAGCAGTAATATCATCAGCAGCAGCCGCATCAGCGACAGCCTCCACTGCACATCATAACAACTAAAATTAGATCCACCCTGTTGTATTCGGCGCCCCGCGATGACGCGCCTCTGCTGCTTCTGCGGTTTAAGACGACGCTGCGTTTAAATAGACACCCTATCCGTTGTATTTCTTGTTCAAGGTAGAAGTTCATGGACCAGCACCCTGTGAAACTGATTGTGGGGGACAAGGGAATACAAGATAAAGAACAGCGATTCGGTAGGTTGTAGAGCCACCGCACTGTGCGGGATTACTTTCTTGTGGATAATTGATATCGATGTACTGTGGACATATTTTTCTTTTATTGCGTCTTACTGCACAGTTACTCGTAAAAGATATGCACGGAGGTGGACATTTGAAGTAGAGTTCTGTTCATTGGTCCTCACACGCGCACCCTATATACATTGGTGATTGTGCCCGGTCATATGGGAAGCCGAACTCGGAAATTTCAGGATGGCAGAACAACTCTACAGTAGTTATAACTCGAGCACGCTCGGATTAGAATTATTACGACAGACACTTTTGATAAGCACTGCTTCAGCGTACGCTGCCGCAGACAAAGTCCCGGAAGTGTGTGCAGCAACGCGTGCAGTGGGCCCACTCGTAGAGCTATAACGTGCTTGCATGAAATGAGATGAACGACTGATCGACAAACGGTGTTGGGCTCCCAGATCGACGCTACTGAAGTTAAAAAATTATCATCTACCAAACACCGTTGCTCCTCTTGCCATAGTGTAACAGCGTGAGGCAATTCTGCACAATAATCAAATAGAGCTGATGTCTATTTGCATCGAGAGGTCTTCCTCGTGGAGAAAATACGGAAGCAGATAGTCACTGGCACTATTGGGGATATCTTGTGTCCTGAATTTTTGCTGGAGTCTACCAGGCTACGGTTTCTGACCAATTCTGTGTCACTTGCTATTCTTAGTGATACTTGCCACGGCTGAAACACAAACTCTCGAGGGTTGGCTTCGTGCGATGACACAAAGGAACTCTAAACAATGCTGGTTATTCCTCGTGGAGGACGTGCGCTCAAACGGTGCAAGAAGAGACACACACTAGCGTGCTTCTAGTAACTCTCTCTCCATACTGGTGTACAGAGATGTAGTGAGACAGAGGCATTTTTTGTGGAGTTCTCCAGAGAACATATCGAAGAGAACAAAATATTGAATTAGTAGCAGAAGCTCACCTTAAGTGGTAATGCCTACCCTGGGTTTAGTCTTCACAGAAAAGCCACATATTCTGATCTCTGCAGTGCTTGCATAGGTCTTCCTGTGCAGGTGTGCTTCAAAGCCGAATGACTGTTTCATGCAGCCCTTAGTGTGGAAACTGAAAAGGATCTACCAGGTTCTCTGTGTGATCTCTCTAAGCCTGTACTGGGATGCGACTCACGTCAAGAAGGGATCCACTGCTTGAGCACTTGAGTGAAAAACAGCAAATAGAAACGCTAATGTGTTCACGAGTCACCTCTTCGAATTGAAGATATGTTGAATGCCATACCGCGTACACGACGACAAAGAAATAGACACCTTCTTTGTTGACGTACGTGTTGACCCCTCGCTACTTGAGTAGGTAACATACACAAACCAGCGGCATCCCTCACCTGTGTGTCCAGTTCTCTACTCTTATGCCTTCTAAACGAGAATTTTTTCACCAGTTGAAGTGTGTCCTTCATCGTGTCATGAGGGTGTTTCTTCTAGTTTGTGCATTCCTCAAATTGAACACTGTTCACAATTGCGATAAAAACGGTTATGCTCGTTTGTCCGTGTGTTACCTGTATCTCGTACAAATTAGCAAAGTGCGAGACACCTTTTGTATGTCTATGGCGATGCGCGCGCTACCACGCTTCCTAAAATACGCAGCACCTGTTGTGATTGGGATCTGGCTCGGTACCCAGTAAACATCTGCTACTCCGATCTTTGCTTAGCAGGAGGTACTCCAGGATCCTTTCGAGGTGCGTGTGGGTGAAGAAATTTTCACACGATCTCCTGCGCGTCCGATTGTACGGAGGTTTGCTGTCTAGCCGCGGCAACGATTGTGCGCACACTTTTTACCGCGTCTGCTGTGAAAAAGAGGAGCCTTCCAGTTATCTGCAGAATAGTCATTTTCGACGACGACACGCAGTCGTCCCGGTTATGAAACAACAAGCTACAGATCTGTACCTCAACAGATAGGGGAGTGTGTACATATATATGCATATATATCAATGCGGGAGTGTGTAAGTGTACACACATGTAACACTTGCATACTGTCATACGCGCGGTACACCCTCCATTAAAAAAGCGTGTGCGTGTGCATGTATATATGGCTTCTTGTATTTCCGAATGTGCCTATACATATACAGAGAGAGCAGGGCACCAGTTCTGGACGCTTGCAGGTAATTCTTTCGAATCTTTGCCTTGCGGAAATACAGACACGTACACGAATAAACCTGCGCGCACATTTGGGTACAAACGCACCAATGCCCGCGCCCACACACACACACACGCCCATCCACCCACGCATCTATTCACACACGCATGTGAACCTGCAAGCATCTCTCTGCGTCTCTGCACAGCGAAGATCTGACTCAGTACGCCGGCACGTTACTGCTATGTCCAAACACACGTGTATACCAGTTTATATGAATACGTACATGTGGATCAGGCAGTTTGCGTAGACTCACGACCGTGCACACACTACGGTGGCACACAAAGATACGACCTAGCCATTCGTGCGGCGTCAGTAAGCTTCCTTCTGTAAAAGACATATTCATATACATGTTTGTACATGTGTGAGTAATACGCGTGCATACACGCGGTTAGATTCAGATACACCTATGTACACGAGTCCTCGTCCAGCCATATGCATATGTGTATGTGTGTGTGTGTGTGTGTGTGTCTATGATGGACGGGTACCTCCTGGTTGCGTCCGCCTCTGATCTTTAGATACATCGTATTTGTCCGCTTTATCTACATGCATTTATCTTATATTTAGACCCTTCTCTTTCCTCTCCCTCCCCAGCAAATAGAAAACTCGTTCTGGATGACACCGAGAAATGTCGACTGGAACGGTAGACACAAACAGTTGTACACCTGCATATTCTCCACTGACATATTCACTACATTCGAATATGCTTATGCGCTTAAACATATACACGTACATATATATATATATATATATATATATATATATATATATATATATGCATGCAGCATCGCTGCAGGCGTTTCTGGCTAGCCGTTGGCAACGGAGGTCCACCCTTTTTTTCACCGCCTTCGACCCAACAAAGGTGGTACAGCCATACGGGCACGTACACACGCAGTGTACGCGCACATGTATATATATATATACACATATAGATATATATGTATGCCTATTTGAATTTATAGGTACTCGTGTACGCAGGCAAACGTAGATGACCAAAAAAAGGTATGTGAATATCCGCATGTAGCTGTGTCCTTAGCATCTCTGCTTCTTCTTCACAAAACAAAGTGGCCGCGTAGAGTATGGCCGGGGTCCAAGCGCATGCATAGGTATATCCGACTTTTGTATTTACGTGTTTCTACGCTAGCTTTGCATCTTCTTGTACATATATACAAGTGCCACGTACGGATGTATACATCTACATACGTACGTGTACATATATATATATACGTACGTATGTAGATGTATTACTGTTATTATTTGTACGTGTATGTGCGTAGGTACCTATCAAGGTGCCCAGAAATACACACATTTCCAACGACCTTTTTCCTTTGTTCCACGATTTTCTTGTTTGATTAATCAATCCCATATGCTGGAGCACACTCCAACACGTATTTACCAGTGAATTTACACAGAATGCAAGAAAGCACGTATACATATATATGTATGTATAGGTAGATAGACAGATGTATACATACAGATACATGTATAATAATGTACTTACCGTTGCATATCAGAGAACGCAAGTAAGCGCATACACATGCATATATATAGACCGATACACACAGATACATATATATTAATGTATTTACTGTTGGATATACGCAGAATGCAGGTGAGTGCATACGCATATTATGCATATATATGTATTTGTATATGCGTGTACGTATGGGTAGATATATACATTCATAACCACACATACATCTATGTGTATGTGGTGGTTCAAATGGGCATGCTGACCGACTGAAAAGTGAAACTGCCCCCTTTTAACAGCGCCGTATGCGTGTAGAGCTGATACATATATATATATATATATATACTTACATAGGACATGTATATGTATGCACGTGTATACGTTCTGAGTACATGCATGCAGCTACCCGTATGTATATATGTGTATACGTATACATACATGTTTCCAGGTACACGCGTTCGCACACCACAAAGAGTTTCCCATTCTTTTCTAACAAAACTTTTTCACTCGTTTACACCTCAGACCTCTCTTGTTTTGTTTTGGAGCGTTTGGGTTCCCATTGCTAGCGATCCAAGTGTACCACCGGCTTCCTGGCCCTTCCTGGATTAAACTCGATACGCAATGAAAGACGGTACGTTTCAAACACACGCGTACATACACATAGGTGCCGCGTGTGCTTCTTACCTACTACCACTGCAGACACCTATCTGTGTACCCCGAGAGACGGAGAGAGGAGAGAAAGAGCTTCTGCGGAGGTGGTCCCGTACATTTCCACACATATATATGTGGATCTCTACTCCCGCATACGCATATATACGTGCGTAGAAAGAGCAAGAGAGAACAGAAAGAGCTTCCCCGCAAGCGTTCCCGTATACACCCACATACGTAGAAATGCACGTGGCATCTACATCTATACAAATGTTCACACGTAGGATCTGGTAAAACAAAAGGGCAACTATACACGGAATCGCCACCAGCAAAGGATCTGCTGGCGTGAAAGGGCTGCAGCAGCAGGCAGCGCGGCACGAGCGGTCAGTTCGCAAACAGTCACGCAAGCCTGCGTTTTACAAAAGTGACAATGTCTATGACTACACTCTGGAAGCTCAAGGAACTGACGCCGTACGTCTGTGCCAGGGCTTCTCACGCGTGAAGAGGGAAGGAGCTGGGAGACCGCGGGGGGCCAGCAGGAGGCCCCTGGCCAACCAATGTTGTAGATTTCCTCTGCATCAGCGGTGCACTTTTCATTTTCGTCTTGAGGGCGGCTGCCGCCTTGGTCTTCGCTGCCGCTGCCGCCTTGTCGAGAAACACCACACGTGCTTCTGTCCCACTGCGCTCCAGGATTTTGGCTGTTGCGTCCTGCGCAGGCGTCACTTGCTGCTCGTGTCGCGCTGCCTGCTGCTGCAGCCCTTTCACGCCAGCAAATCCTTTGCTATTGCCACTGCCCTCGCTACTTTTGGAAGGAGGAAGCAAGGACGTTTTTTCCCCTGTTGCTGCTGCCCCGGCTGTCGCGGCTTCGCTTCCTCTTCTGCTGCTGCCTCTTCTCGACAGCGGCAATGCAGTGCCCTCTTCCGCTCCCCTCAGAGCACCTGGTGGAGGCGGCTTCGCACGCACAGCCACCGGGCCCTCCTTCTTTGGCTGCAGCAGAAGCAAACGTTTTTTGTCTGCGGGTGCTGCTGTTGCTGCTCCTTGTGCTGCTCTACCTGTTGCTGCCTCTGCTGGTGCGCCTGAGCCTCCGCCTGCTGTTTTGGTTGGAGGCGGCACAGGGCCGGCCTTGAAGAGGGAACGCGGCGGTGCTGCTGTTGATGCTGCTGCACTTCCTTCTGCTCCTCCGGCACCCGCTCCTCCCGCCGCTGCTGCTTCTCTTGTCCCCGCTTTTGATTCAAGTAGGGGGTATGGTCGTAGGACTTTACCCGTGGAAGTTTGTCTCTCGTTTGCGAGCCCTGCTGCTGCTTCTGCATTCTCCAGCCTTGTCATCTTTTCCTCTTGCAGCAGCTGCTGCTCAAGGACTCGCAGCAGCTGCTGTTCCTCCTCACGCAGCTGCCTTTCCTTCAGCGCCTCCTTCTGAATTTCCACTTTCAGCAGTGCACGGTCAATCTGCTTGATTTTCTCCCACTCTCTAACCACTGCTGCTGCTGCGTCTCCTCCTTCTTCTGACGCTTTGGCTGTTTTCTCTGAGATCATTCCTCCTTTCCCTTTAGAAGCCAAATACGCAGGAAGCTCGCTTGTATCCCCACCTGCTGCCACACTCCCCGCCCCGCTGCTGGGCCTGCCGACTCCTGCGCTCCAACTGCTACCCTCCATGCCACCCCAACGGGGAAGGCGGGTACTGTAGCCCAGCGGAGACAGCGCAGGGAGGAGCGTCTCTGCGTCTCTTCCGGCCAAGACATCGGGCAGCAGCAAAGAGTCGTTCTCCTGCAGAAGGGACTGATGAACTGGAGCGACCCCAGGACGACGAAGGCGACGATATTCCGCATGAACGACTGCTTCCACTCGGTCCAACAAGAGACACTGCCGCTGTTGATGCAGGAGCAAGACAGAATTATCCCCCAGGCCCTCATTTCTCGCTCTTGGTCCTGGGACGCGACGTCTTCGTCTGTGCTGGCCTGCCCTCGCTGTCGCTGCCAACTGTTGCTCCACCAGCAAAAAAACAACAGCAGCAGTAACAGCAGCAACAACAGTAGCAGCAGCAACAACAGTAGCAGCAGCAACAACAGCAGCAGCAGCAACGGCAGCAGCAACAATCACGGCCGCCGCGCAGCCCGAGCAGCAACAGCAACAGCAGCAGCAATAGCAACCACAGCAGCAACGCAGCAAAATCATCAGCAACAGCAGACGTGGAGACAGAAGACCAAAATGAAATGCAGGACGAGAGAAAAGGTGTGAGGATGCGGAAGATGGGAAAACACGAAGAAAAAGCCACGGTGTGAGAGAGGAAAAAGTGGAGGCGAGATTGGAACTCGCAGGAGACTCAGAAGATGTGCAGCACAGGAGGAGGAGAAGAAAAGGGGAAGAGAATGGACAAGAACACGGAAGAAGAAATATAAAAGGGATGAAAGGTAGGGACAGAGCGAAGGGACAACCAGGGGGCGTGGGGAGAGGTAACGTGGGAGAGACAGATAAGGGAACGCAGGACAGAAGAACCACGCAGACAAGAGAAACGCTTTCTAAGCGAGAAAGGAAGAAGTGTAGGAACGACCAAAATGAGCAATAAAGCCGAAGACGAGAGAAATATGCGTAGAGATCAAGAGATATTCACATGCTGACACACAACTACAAAATACACACATGCTGTATATCTATAGGAAAATAGATACACATATGTGGATGTGTTAGATATGTGTACAGATACACATGCCCATAGATATATACTAGACATTTATACAGACGTAGATGCATACGTATGTGTGTTACATATTTCCACACAGATATACATATATATATATATATATATATACGTTGATAGTAATAAGTTCAACAAGGTGCAGGACAGCTCCCTGTAATGGACTATCTTTTCTTTTTTGAAATGTTTGTATACACAGCAGCAAAACGAAGGCGACAGTTTTGGTGTAACGGCTGCAGGTGTATACGGGAAGCGAGAGCGTAATGAGCATTTAGCTGTCTTGGCAGCGGTGCATGTGACAGAGGAAGAAAAAGATAGAAAGCAGTCAGACGAGAAGACAAGAGGAATCCGGACGACGTATTCGCCAAGGGAGAGAAAGGTTGCAGCAAAACTGTGGCAGCAGCACCAGCAGTAGGGACAGAGGGGGCAAAAGCGGCAGCGGCAGCGGGAAAAGAGTCGCGTCAGCAGCATTAGCCGGAGCAGCACTACCGAGAACAACAGGAGCAGCCATAGGAACAGAAGCAGTGCAGCAGTAATAGATGACTCTGCATTAGGAGTGTTACTACCCTCTCCCACTGCCACTGCAGCAGCAGCAGCAGTAGCAACAGCACCGGGAGCCGCGAGAGCAACAGCTATATTACCAACAGCAGCAGCAGCAGTAGCGCCAGGAAGGGCAGCAGCAACAACGCCCTAGCAGCCCCAGCAGTAACGGCAGTAGCAGCCCAGGCGGTAGCAACAACAACCCCAGCAGACGCACTGGGACAGCCGCTGCAGGTAGAGCAGCAGCACACACTGCTGCAGGCCCGGAGGCAAGACACGAAGAAGCACCTCAAGCAGCACGAGCAGCAGCGACACTAGCAGCAACGTCAGCGGCAACCGTAGTGCAGCTGGAGTTCTACGAACAGCAGCAGGAAGCAACAGCGCGCGCAGCTGAGAGAGCAGGAAAGCTGCAGACGGCTCCGCGGCGGCAGCAGCAGCAGCCAGAGGTGACAGGAAGCGGAGCCGCTCCTGCAGCCGCGAAGGGGAGCAAGAGGAAGCTTTGCTGGCAGAAGAAGATCGAATCTTGAAGTAGAACAATAGCAGCAAACAGAAGAAGGAAAAGACAGTGATGCAGATAAAGCAGAATCCCCCTGAAGCGTCAGCAGCCATGACAAAAGAAAGACAGGCTCTGCAGCGGAGAAAACGTAGCGTAGGGGCCACAAGCGTCAAGGACCTAATCAGCACGGATGTGTACAGCGGCCGGAAGACATACCTAGCTATGTATAAATAAAGAAGTAGATCTGTTGAGGCAGGTACACGGAGACACATATATAGAAAGCTACGTTTACAGATATTCAACATATACATATATATATATATATATCTGCACATGTGTGATCTCATTTCAAAATATATATATGTGTATGCAACCTGGTTTACACTTGGATGTGCACATATATATACATATATACATGTGCACCCTGGACTACACTTGGATGGCACATATACACATAAATATACGCCCTGGGCTACACCTGGATGTGTATATATATATACATACACATATATATATGTATTTTTCAATGCATGTGTCTGCATGTATACGACGCAGGTGGATGTGCATAGATATATGTGTATATACACACCTACGTAAATATGTATAATCGACTATATATGCACATATACGATACATTTGGATATGCACTTATATATATACACATACGTATATGTACACATCTACGTAAATATGTTTCATTGACCGTATACACCGGGCACTCATCAACAGCCACTTAACCTCGACAACTATGAACGCGTAGATATATATACGCATTTGCCTGTGCCCCCAATGCACATATATATATATATATAGTTGCGCGTGTAGATGACACCGCAGGGAGAGAAGCTCTGTAGACGTACCTCTTTTTCTGCGAATTTGTTCAGTAGAATATGAAGTCCGGCCTTCAACCTTCGTATCTCCTCTTTTTCCTCCCGGAGGAGGCGCGCCTGCTGAAGATTTTGACGCGTTAGTGCGGCTGCGCGATTGGCTTCCTGCGAGATGGCTGCTATCACCGCTAGACGTTCGTCCGATACTGCAGCATCAGCAGCAGCAACACCAGCAGCTCCACCAGCAGTAGCAGCGCAGCAACACTACAACAGCAGGAGCAGTGGCAGCAGCAGCACTTCGTCGCAGGAGCAGCAAGGAAGTGCAGCCGCGACAAAGCTGGTGGTGATGAGGGGGAAAGAGTGAAGACAGGAGAGAGGAGGAGGAGGAGGAGAAGGAACAAAGGTAGCAAGTGCGTCACAACAGCAGCAGAGCTACAGCAGGACCCCGGGCAAGAGCAGCAGCAGTGTTGTTGCGCATTGGCAGCTGCAGTAGCGGCAGTGTCGTTGCAGCGGAAGCAGCACAGCAGCACTACGGGCAGGACGGCCGCGTACCAGCAGAACAGCAGCAGAAACAGCAGAGCTGCAGCGGCAGAGCTGCACCACCAGCAGAAGTACAGCGTCATCCACAGCAGGGACAGCCGCGTATCCGCATAGTTGCAGCAGAAACCGCAGAGCAGCAGCGGCAGCGTTGCAAGAGCACAGCTGTTGCGTCGCACTACCAGCAGATGAGACGCAGGTAGGAGTACGAGCAGCACAGCGCCAGCGAAGGAATAGCAGAAGGAGCAGCGGTCGCAGCAGTAGCAAGCCACCGTTTCCTTGCAGCACGAGCGCAGCAGCATTTTCGTCGCGAAGAAGACGCAGAGCAGGAAGAGGAGCAGCAGCAGCACCTCTGCCAGTGAGACAGGCAGCAGCAGCAGCAGCAGGGCGGCAGCGGCCGCGCATCACCAGGAGGAGGAACAAGCCCGGGCACCGGAGAACCAAGAAGGAGCACGAACGAGGGAAGAGGACGCAGACCAGAGACAAATCTCGCAGCACTCGTGTGGGCAACAAAGAAAATAGACAAGCCGCGCACAGAGCGGTGCCTCTTGAATCTACTGCTACTGCGTCTCTCTGTGTTCGAGCGACCACCCTGGCTCTTTTGCCCCAAAACACCAAACTACAAGTATTCCCTCTTTTACACACACACACGCACATGTAAAAGGCTGTAAGCGAGACGGGTCTCCGTCTGTGCTGCAGTCATTCCGCGGATAACCTCCGTCAGCTGGAACGAGTGTATATCTGCACACGTGCGTCACTAGTCAAACAGAGGGAGACAAATACGCGGGTGGTTCCTCGATCTCACAGGACTTTCCCTTGTACACACACGTACACATACACAGGGAGAGATACATATACATATATTTGTGTACACATGTATATATTTATGTATACGGAGAGAAAGAGATACACACACATACGTACACGTATATATATAAGCATGTACAAACAAGCAAGTACACACACGTTTGTCTTTGTGTATATATCTCTCTATGTATGTAGAATGGGAAGTCGCCTGTGGCCACGGCGTTCGGTGTTCCAGTGAGAGATCGTCAGCATCTCCTTCCCGCTTAAACTCCTCACTGCCCAACTGAGACGAAGGAAGACGAAAAGCTCGAACATTTTTGCCAGTTCAAGTTCACACGGGCATTCACTCAGATATACAGACGTCTTTGTTTGACACTTCTACCTGCCTCTACAGGTGGGCTTGCACATACGACGCCACAGATATATGCAGCTCAGTAAACATACTCGTACAACGGATGGGCAGTTGATATAGAGATCTATATGACTATATACCTGTACATCTGTCTGTATACGTATACAAATACAACAAACACAGGCGCACTGCCGTATATATTACCTAGACAGGGGGAGGTCGTGTACATAATAAATCCCATTGCGCGTAGACATGCGTGTGCAGTACAGACTCATAGAGATGGATTACCGCCTATACATACATGCAAATTAGACAGGTACATATATACATAGACAGAGAGGGAGACACATAGGTTTATGAATAGGTAGACATAGTTGCATATAGATAGAGATTAACGTACGGATATACAGATACGCACATGGAAAGACAGACACATAGATATATAGGTATGCTTGAAGATATGTGTATGGACATACAGATAGATAAACAAGTAGATATAGTATGGATAGAGATAGACACACAGATATATAGATAGCCACCAATTCCGATACATAAATATAGAGAAAGATAGACATCCAGATACATATATGATTGTATAGAGAGACACGTGGATAGAGATAGGGACAGATAAACATGCGTGCACATATACACACAAACACACATTCAAACACGCGAAACAGAGGCACGCAGATATGTACATACCTACATAGATAGCTACACACTTAGATAGATCGACATAGAGAAATACAGACATCCAGACACATATATATACATATATATATAGACATATGGGTAGAGATATGGATAGACAAGTATGCGTGCACACATGTATACACACAAACATATATTCAAATGCGCGAGGACGAACGCAGAGAAGAAGAAAACTAGAATTCCTGTGGTGACGCTTGCGAGGGGACGGGGGCGGGGCCTACGTAGCAGGGCGTCAGCCTCTTCGGTGATGGCAGTTGGGACATATGTCTCTCCACTCCTATCGCCTGCATCACCTGCTGCTTCCCCTGTTCCTTTTTTATGCTGCGGTTGCAACAGGTACGGCGTCTCCCGCTGAAGGCCGGCCAGAGCTCCGAGCAGCTCGAGACACCGTGGTGGCTGCTGCTGGGGCTCCGGATGCGAAGAGGAGGAAGAAACCAGGTCCCGAGGGGACTTGCCCGACAGCTGCTGCCCGGTCTGCCGTCGCAGCATCTGCGCAAGCTGCTGCAGCCGCCCGAAGGCCGGTCTCAGGCTTCGAGATACAACTAGGCTCTGCAGCTGTGCGGCGCCTGCTGCTATGTAGACCCTTGGTGAGTGCGGAAGAAGGCGACCCTTCCTGCCTTTGCCTTCCTGCTGCGTCTCTCTGCTGCTGCGGTTTGCTCCTTTTTCCCCACCTTTCTTCTGCGTCTGTTCTGCCGGCGGCCAGCGGTGCATCTTTTTGAAGGAAAACCAAAGCAGTCGCCGCTGCACCTCCCTCACGATGCTGCGCACCAGCAAACAACCAGCAGCAGCCAAGCAGCAGCAGCAGTGACGCACCAGCAACAGCAGCAGCTGTCAAGCAGCAGCAACAGTAGCAGAAGTCAAGCAGCTGCCACAGCAGCAGTCGCGAAAGCAGCAGCAACACCAGCAGCAAACGCCGCTCTAAAAAGAGCAAAGGCTCGTCGACGTCAGCAGTCCTGACCACAAGGAGAGAGACCTTTCAGTTGGGCCCCCGCGTGTGTGTGGGAGTGTGCGTCTCTGCATGTCGGCATCGCGCGGACACGCTCCCGAAACGGCAGGACGATGAGCAGGGATACACACGTGCGCACACAGACATGCAATCCCGTCGCGTACTTCGCGAAGAAAAAGAGTAGGAATGTAAATTTTCAACAAGACAGGTGTACAAAGTGTACGAGGTACACAGATACACACACACACACATATGCGTGCCTCTGTAGAATTCTGCGCAGACATGCACTCCTGTCTAGACGTGCACATCTATTTTTCCACAAACGTAGTATATTCAGATCCCATACACATATGCCTGCCTATAGACGGTGCTGCCCAGACATATACGACTGTCTATATGTACACAGGTATATCCATACACAGGTGGTACATATCACTCTTGGCAACGTAAGGGCTACACGTCCCCTCTCCCTGCAGCAGCGATACGACTTCCGAGGGAGAGAGAATAAAGACGGTGCTCACGCCACGTTCTTATTACGCTGCCCTGTCCACCTGGACGCATCACCTCCCTGTGGCCCTCTCTTTCTCTGTCTCTCCCTGTCTCTTGTCTCTCGCTCGTAGCATTCTGGGTGTCTCGTGATGCGGCGTTCTGCACCTCTCGCGTCCCTTCTTCGACGTGGTGTGCACAGCAACCGGGCCCATGTACGCCGCTTACTTTTCTTCCGTATACATGGACAAAAAGTGCACCCGTCCGCAGTGCAGTAGACTTCCTTCTCTCTGTCCCTGAGTTCCTGCCTGCCCTGCTGCTTCTACCTGTCGACGCACCGATATCTGTATATACGTGTGCAGCAGCTGCACCTGCCTGCCTTCTCGCAACCCGCATGCGTCCCTGTGGCTCTGCAGTCACCACGCGCATGTCTAAAAAATGTCGGCGTGGGGAGCACCCTTCTCCTCAGCGAGGCCGACTTCTCCCAACTGCTCCCCTGCAGAGGGAGAACGACGTGCCTGTAAATCTCGGCACATAGCTGTTGCTGCCACTATCACTGGTGCTGCCATATGGCGGTCTCTGCTGTTATCGCTGCTGCTGCTGTCATCGCTGCTGCTGCTGTTATAGCTGCTGCTATTGTTATGGCTGCTGCTGCTGTTATAGGTGCTGTTGCTGCTGTTATGGCCTGTGGGTGTCTTGTTACCGCTGCCTGCTAACATACACGTGCTGAGCTGCCTGTCAGCGCTGTTTTGTCTCTCCCTCTGTCTCGCTCTGGGTGCACGGAATCAGCATCTACGGAGGTGGCACGCAACCGCTGCTGTGGAAATTTGCGTTTCTTTGAGTTTCTCCTTCCCTCTGTGTCTCTGTCTCTCTGTCTTGCCTGCAGCTCCTTGTAGGTGGGGGAGGACTTTGTGCACGTCTCTGTCTCGCCTCGTGGCTCTCTGCCAGCTGCGGCGACACCTCCCCACCCTCCGTCAGAACGTTCTCACTCTCTGCAGCTACGTACGCATCCTGCCAGGTGTTCAAAGGTTTGCTGCTAACAAAAAATGTTTCCTCGGACCCACAAGTGTGTACGCAGAAGTGTATATATACACGCGTTCGTACAACAGCGAGTAGACGCCTATGTGCTGACGCGGGAGTAAATAAGACTAACATACATACTCTCTTCCTGTATGGATAGAGCAAGTGCAGGTAATCACAGGGATTGGCTCCTGGGAACAGGAGACTGTCGCACGGCTTATCATATGGAAATTGCAGATATGCAACTGCGTAAGAGCCTCTCGCCACAACAGGCAGGTCCAGTCTCACACACACGCACACACACATACACACTCCCACATTCACGCCCCGTGTATACATTTATACATATATATATATATATATATGTCTGTGTTCCTGCCTGAGACAAGCAGGCACACACACCGCTACACTGGTTACACACATATCTGTTCTATGGTCCATAGAGTTTCCCACGAGATTGGGTTGTTCCACATTCTTCTGCATATATGTGGGGAGACAGACACGTATCCACACGGATCCATATATGCATATATATATATATATATCCACATTCTCGTTATATATGCGGAGACAGGAGAGACACATGTATGCACAGAGATGCATATATACATCGGGTGATTCTCTTCATGCTTACGTGGAGACATACACGTGTGTGTGTGTGTCTGGGTGTGCGTAGACATGTATATGTTGATAGATTTGGTGAGACGGTCGTTTCATGTGTACAGGGGGAGAGAGACGCGTACGTTTGTCGAATGAAAGTGCGGCAGGGACGGTGAGCCAACGCTTTTGTGGCAGGCTGTCGGAGAGCCGTGACGGAGATTCGGCTATTCGTGTGTACCAAGGAGACGTACACACGCCCAGGTATCTGCACGGAGGCAGCCTGCTGTGCGTGGACACCTGCGCCAGCGGCTGCACAAGCGATTTTCGATCTAACCGTCCTTCACGAATCGCGGTGGCCTGGGTGTGTGTACGGTGTCGGTGTCCACGTCTGTAAGCTGTACATACAAAGTATATATCTATATATATATGCGTATATTTGTATAGACGTGTAAGCATATATGTGTACGTGTGTGCGTGTTTCTTGACGTGGGTCTTGGTGGTGAATCTGTGTGTGTGCCAGAGACATCCGTGCACTCACGTTTATCAAAACTGGGGTCTAAATATCTTTGTATACACACCGTGTGATGCTGGGAAAAAACGTTGACGTACAGAGACAGACCGAGAGCGGGAGAGAGGGAGACACACAGAGCGAGAGATAGAGAGAGAGAGTGGCAGAGCCAGAGGACAACGGAGAAAGAGATGGAGAGAGCCGGAGGGACAGGGAGAGCGAGACAGAGAGACAGAGAGACACACGGACAGTGGGAGAGAGAGGGGGAGACAGGGAGAGTGGGAGAGACAGGGAGAGCCGGAGGGACAGGGAGAGAATCAGCGAGAACGAGGGAGAGAGAGAGAGAGCGAGTAAGAGAGAGAGTCCGCCTGAGGGACATAGAGCGAAAGAGAGACAGAGAGAGATAGAGGGAGAGTGGGCAAGTGGAGAGACAGACAGAGAGAGAGCGAGAGGGAGATAGAGAGAGAGAACCGTGTGCATGGACGCCGGGGAGGAGGGGGGCCACGACTGTTTCAGCTGCAGCGCTTGAAGTGAATACGTGGAATGGAAAAGGATATCCCTCTGCCTGCATGTCTCTCTGTGTTCGCACTCACACACTTGCAAGCCTTGGCGACTTAGGCGTGCGCACTGATCCTCCTCTGTGTGTCACCCTGTCCGCCTATCTTTAGACAGATCTGTGTGGCTACACGTATATCTGCTGCTCGCTTCTTCTTGCGGAGAGATATCTAATTTTTATAGACTGCGTTGTCCTTCCTCTTCCAGCTCCTACGTAGGAGTGTGGGGTCTGTCCAGGGATTATACATATCTATATATAGAGAGAGAAAGAGAGAGACCGCCTGAATACATACACGTGAATATGCTTATATGTGTATAAATATATATATGTATCTTTATACACACACACACACACACACCCACACACGCAAAGATAGGCAGACACACATATATACAGAGGAGTAGAGTAGATGTGTATTTGTAGAGAGGGAGAGATATACGAGGAAAGAGTTCGACAGCAATGGATAGATGGAGATATGAATATGAATGGAGAAGGTGGTAGATACAGAGACAGGCAGGTGGAGGACGGGTAAAGAGAGACACACCTGTAAAAAGTAAATGTACACCAGATGCATTTGCGCGTGAGAAATTCTAACCGGTCAAGTGTGTACACTGCCTCCTCCTGTTGCAGCAGCGAATAGAGCGCATCTCGCATGTCTTCGGTCTGCAGCTGTTGCTGGTGCTCCGTCTGCAGTGCCGCTCTCTGATGCAGTTCTTCGTTTCTTCTTGTTGCTGCAGAGAGCCGGCGCAGCAGCTGCTTCCTCTCCGCTTCCAAGCGTCCTACCGTTTGATAGAGCGGAAAAGGCACTTGGCTGAGCAGCAGCAGCTCTGGCTGCATCTTGGGTTCTCTCCCTTCTTCGGTGGCTGCTCGTCTTCCCCTGACCGGTTCGCCTAGACGCTGCTGCTGCTCCTCTAGCAGCGCTGCACATAGCGTCAGCAGCACCCCACAGTACACCACCCCCCTGGCGGAGCAGCCGCAGCAGCAGGCTGTACGGTTCCTAGAAAAGAAGAAGACATGCGGCGGAGTAGAAGAAGGAGGAAAAGAGGGAAGAAAGTGGAAGAGAAAGAAGAAGAAGACGGAGAAGCGGCAGCTGCTGCAACAGGAACATTAGGACTCATGCCAGATATCCACCCGTAGAAAAACGACAGGTAACCGAAGGAAAGGTAACGCAACAGCAGAAGTAGCTGCAGTGAAACACAGAGCGGCGGCAGTAGCCTGAGCATCTTTCTAAACCTACGTAGGTGCAGTTCTGCTTCACCGCTGCGACCTGCTGCAGCTTATACCGCTCCGCCACACAGTCGTCAGTTGCTGCTGCTATAGACGGCTGTAGTAACAGCTGCTACTACGACCTTGCTGGGGATGCATACCTCCAGCTGCAGCTGCTGCTGCACCAGAGGTTCTTCTTCTGCTGCGGCAACAACGTTGCTGTAGAGCGTGGCTGCTGCTTACTGTGTTGCTGCTGCCGCGCTTTATTGCTGCCGTGTCTTCTGCGCGCGACCATATGCTACTGCTGCTGCTGCAAATAATCTGCTGTTGCTGCTGCAGAGGGTTTCTCGCTCCTGGTGCTGCTGCGTCTGTTCTGCTGCCGCTGCCGACATTATGTCGCTGCAGTCTGCAGATGCTGTTGCTGTTATTATTGCAGGACCGCAATGTATACTGCTGTTGCTTTGTTCTTCCTACAAAGGCTGCTCCTATTGTCGCACTGGGACGACGCTGCGCTACCAGCAAGTACTGCTGTGGCTGCGGTCCTGGTGCTGCTGCTGGTGGTTTCGTGTCTGCTGCTGTGCTCGTCTACAAGCGACGGATTGTGCTCGACTCGGTACTACGTCTGCCGCGGCTCCCCTGGCTCCTGCCGCAGCTGTCGCTATTTTCCTTGCTGCCTATGCTGCGACTCTTTGCTTCTTGCTGGTGTGCCTGCTGCTCTCCTACGACTGCTGCTCTAAGCTTGCTGCTGCTGCTGAACGCGCCGCTTGGCGTGTGGCCACGGATGCCGCTGCTGCGTCCTCTCGCGCGCTGCTGCTCTGATACGGCTGCCTCTGCTGCGGCCCCTCTTTTTCCCTAACTGCCTCCGCTCAACGTTCTGCTGCCGCTGCTGCTATCTCGGGGCTGTTGCTGTTGCTGGTATCTCTGAGCCGCTATTACTGCTGTCCCTACGACATCATAGTACTCCGGTGCCGCTGATGTCCTTGTCTCTCTTGCCCTTCCTGCTCTTGTCTTTCGGGTTGTGTTCCGCTTGCACTGCTGCTGCTGCTCCACATAAAAGATAAGAAGTCCAGGACGCTGGGATAACTTGGTCTCATTTCTTCGCATGCAGCGTATTTTTTTATTATTGTCGAATATATGGAGAGGGCTCTGCTGCTTCGGTTGCAATCGGGCGTATCTTACTGGGAAAAGCGAATTCAGCCGGCGGACCAGGAGGAAACGTTTGCAGACTGCCTTTTTCTTCTCCGGCAGTTCGAGTTGTTGCTGCACCTGCCGCTGCTGCATCGCGACTGGGCTGCAATTTAGCAGCAGCAGCTCGCTTCGTCGTAGCGGGAGCTCCACCAGTAGCGAGAGCAACCGAGACTTCCTCTGGCGTGGCGACAACTGCCTTTTGCTTGACAGCAACGGCAGCAGCTTGCTTTTTTTTGACAGGCGCCGCAGCAGCGCCAGCAGCAGAAGCAGGCGGAGGGGGAGGAGGAGCTGCTTTGCGTTGCTTCAAAGGGACTGGAGTGGCTGCTGCGGATGTGGGCTGCTGCTGTTGCTGCGTCGCAGAGGATTCTAGAGTCGCAGCAGCAGTTGCGGCGACAACGTCTGCGGCACCGCGCAGCTGCACTGTTGCAGGGGGAGACGCAGCAGCAGGAGAAACAGCAGCAGCAGCAGGAGAAAGAGCAGCAGCAGACGGAGGAGGAGAGGTGGGTATTTTTGCTGTAAGAGCGGCAGCCGCTTCTGCTAACTGCTCCAGCCTCTTCTCCCGCAGCAACTGCTCCTCTCGCTGCTGCTGCAGCATTTCTTGCTCACGCATTTGTCTATCAATCGTCTCTTGCAGCTGTCTTGCAGTTTCTGCCAGACCCTCCTCTGCAGCACTTATCATGGCTTCAATCTGCAGACGTTCTTCTCTTCGCTTTGCAATCCGTTCTTCCCGCGCCGCTGTCTTCTGTCGCCGTTCCCGGCTGCTGCTGGTGCTTCTGGTCTCTCCGCTGCTGCTGCGTTCCCCTTTCTCTTCGACGGTGCTGCCGCTGCCCTCTGCTGCTGTATCCCTGCTGCTGCGTCGACTTATCTTGCTTCGGCTGCTCTCCATCTCTCGTTGCTTCTTCCTCTGCTCCCGCTCCTTGCGCTCCTGCTTCTTCTTTTTCCTCTCTTCCAGCGCTGCTTGTCTTCGCTTCTCTAGTGCCTCTGCGGCCTCGCGCGCTTCTTGAATCTGCTGTTGCAGCTGTGCCAGCGCCGCTTGTTTCTTTTCCTGCTTCTCCTGCTCCTTTCGCTTCTTCTCTTCCTCCTTCTGTTGCTTCTGCTTCTCCTCCTGCTCCTTCTGCTGCTTCTCCTTCATAGCAGCGCGCCGCTGCGCCAGCTCCTGCAAGCGGGCCTTCACTGCCTCTACCTCTTTACTAGTCACCTGCGCGCCTGCGGCAGCAGCCGCACCTGGGGCGGCCTTGGGCGCAGCAGGAGCAGCTGAAGAAGCTGAAGGAGGAGCACCAGCGGCAGCAGCTGGAGACTCATCAGCACGAGCAGTCTTCTTTTTCCCGATCTTGTCTCCGGCTGGTGCAGCTTCTGCATCAGCACCAGCTGCCTTCTTCTTCTTTTTTTGCTTCACTTCGGGAGCAGCCGCTGCTGGGCCTCCATCGGCTGCTGCTGCGGCTTTCTCTTGGAGTGCTGCGGCAGCTGCTTCGGACGCTGTAGCAGCAGGTGTCGTGACCGGCGCTGGCTCCGGTGCTGCTGCTCCTCCAAAGAGACTCCAGAAGCCGCCTCCCTGCGCATCTGCTGCAGCTGCAGGCTGCGAGCACCCCGCCAGCAGCAGCAGCAGCAGAAAAAGAAGCAGCTTTTTCACTACGCAGCAGCAGGAGCACCGCCACGAGAGAAGTACGAGTCGCACCAAGAGCAGCACCGGCAGTATTACCCCGTGGCACCACAGAAGCAGCAGAAGACCAGCAACAGGAAGAGCGAATTCTCGTAAGCACTGCGACGAGCAGGAACAACAGCAGCTCTCAAAACGACGGAGGAATATTAGGCTGGGCGACCACAGCAGCCCAGCTGTCGACGAACACGAAGAAGAAGAAGAAGCAGGGCATGAGACGCCCAGAGAAGCCGGCAGCAGCAGCAGGACAGCAACGGCAGCAGCTGAATACGCAAACGCAGTACCCACTGTGATCGACGAAGAAAATGCAGGAGCACCACTGTCGCCTACGTACACCTCTCCACACACATATACAAATATATGTTTACATTCTCATATGTATACAGAGATATAGAGAGAAGAGAAACCAGAGTCCGACAAACAGATGAATGTATATTTGCGAAAAATAAGCGACAACAAGCAACAGACGACACTTTACACATCAGCGTACGTACCTACGAATATACACTCACGTAGCTAAAGGTACCACACATATACGTATGTAAAGAGAGATATTTAGATCCACGTATGTATGTGTATACATACCACATGTGTACAAAAGATTGTTGTAGAGAGTCCTAAGCAGTCGAGACATCGCAAGTGTGCGTAGGTACGCGGAAATTCTCCACCGTTTCCCCGGAGAAAGATTAGATTGAAAGATACGTTGCACAACGGTGACCTACTCTGCTGCAGGCGCCTTCGCGTGTGGCGAGTTGTCTCCGGACTGAGCGCCACAGGCGCAGACTAGGCGATATCTCGAATGCTTCGCGCCACTCGTGTGTTACTTCCTATCGGCTAAATATTCCTATCTTCACGTGTATACATATATATGCCTGTGGCTACAGACTAAGAATTTCTCTTTTCACCTATATATATATATATATGTATATGTTCGGGTGTGTCCACGTATATATAATCTGTACACACGTGTAGATAGGGAGAGCTGTCTGGAAAGAGACCTGTCCACGGCTAGCTACGTAGACGTGCAGGACGCCTACATATATATAAATATATGTATATAGAAATGTATATACAGGTAACACACATACACGCTCATACATCTGCGTAGCATCGCGCTGTCTAGCAGCGTCTGTAGAATCGCACCTGTCCCTGAGGATACGCTCAAGCAGACCTCAACGTGAGAAAGATCCTCTTGTCCATAAATACATCTAACGCGCACACATATGGCAGACTCATGTATATCCACCCAGCGAATCTCTGCTTAACCAAATACATCGGTATCATATACGGGTATACGTGTATACTTTAGAACATGAAGAAATACATAGAGAGACAGAGGAATAAAGTACTTGGCACTTATGACTCTCACACGTCTGTATCCAGGTTGACGCATCCAGGTGTCTGCAGTCACAGACAAAGGCCGGAGTTAGACGTGTGGACGTATGTGTACGCGTGGAAGTCTCTGTGTACTTACACACATATGTACACACGTCTATACTCATATATATATATATATATATGTACGGATAAGCTGGGACACGACGACACAACGGTTGATGTCTTTTCCAGATCTACACGCAAAATATACGCGTACGCGTAGATATGTGTGTGTGTATATGTCCGTATATGTGTTGAAATCCGTCCCCGGAATCGTCTTGTACGATCACACGTGCACATACTTACATGCGTGCACATATATAGATGTACATATATATGTATATACATGTACACACATGTATGTTCGAATATGTATGTAGAAATATATAGCTGTTTACGTATAACTTACCACTTCCATATGTAGAGGCCGATACATATTCTATATGTATGTCCCCAGTTGCAGATATGTATGAATATCTATCTAGACGGACTGTGGTGACATGCAACTGAGACGTGCTCAGGCTTTGATGCTGCTGGACGTCGCAGGAGGCGCCCCGCACAGAGGAGCAGTGCAGCAGCATCAGCAACAGCAAGGGAAAGACAAAAGAGATTAGCGGGAGTATCACTCCCGATCATACGTGCAGCCCTGAGAACAGCTGGTGAGCAGCAGACGCAGAATGAGAAGAGGAAGAGAATGCAGAAGAAGAAGATAAAGAGGACGAGAAGAGGACGCCGAAGACACAGCGAAGCACCAAGAAAGAATCAAAAAAGCAGCAGCAGAAGAAGTCGCACAAAAAAAGGGAGAAGGAAAGGAGGAGGAGGAGAGGAGGAGGAGAAAGAGGAATCCGAAGAAGAGGAACGGCAGATGCAGCAGGGCAACAGGAACTAGCAGACGGAGAAGGCGAATCCAACGAGATAGAAAACAGGATAGGAAAATGAGAGCAGTGTGAAGGAAGAAGCATCAGTCAAAAGAAAGACGACGCCAGACGCAAAAAGAAAGAAAACGCCAGCGTACCTTTTCTTCTTCTTCTTCAGCAGCAGCAGCAGCTCCTTCTCCTCCTCCTCCTCCTCCCCAGAGGCTCCAAAATCCTCCCGTCTCCGCTGGTGCAGCATTTTCATTTGTCCCTGTGGTGCTACTCGTCTCTGGCTCTGCTGCTGCTGGCGTCGAAGAAGCAGCACCTGCTGTTTCTTCTGCTGCGGGAGATGTTTCTTCACCGTAGCCGAGCCAAGACCACATGATGCCTACAACAACAGCAGCTCCTCTTCTCCCTTTCAAAGTCGCCTGTTGTTGCTGTTACTGCTGCAGCGGCCTGCTGACTCTCTCGACGACCCGGTGCTCTTCACATAGCTGCTGCAGTACCCACGCTGCTGTTGTTTTTGCGTCAAACGCAGCTGCCCCTGCAGCTGCTGCTGCTCACGCAGCTCTCGCTTTTGCGTCCGCCCGCACGTTGTTCCCCCTTCTTCTGCTGCTGCTGCTTGTCGACGGGCCTCTGCTTGCGCCTTCACCTACCGGCTCTTGCGTCTGCTGCCACTTATGCGGATAGCGCTATCGCTGCTGCTGCCCCGCCCCCTGATCGACTGCTGCTGCCTCTCTGCTGCTTGTGTCACTCTCTCTCCTTCCCTGCTGCTACATTTGCAAATACTTTCCCGCCGCACTTTTTGTTGTTGCTCCTGACTCTCTCTGGCAACCACCACCCACACATGTTCTAAATTGTTTCCCACAACAACGCAAACGACCAACTCCTCTTCGGGTCCTGCCTCTTCTCACGGGGGTTCACTGATGACTAGAAGTTTTGCTGCTGCTTTAAACTATGTGGCTGCTGCTGCTCCAAAATCTGCGGCTGCTGCTGCACCAGAGTATGCAGATACTGCTGCTGAAAATTTTGGGGCTGCTGTTGTTGACCATCTGCTAGTGAAGCTCCTTCTGCTGCTGGAGCTGCTGCTGCCGCAGACGCACGGTGGAAGCGGTGGCTGCTGAAACTGTTGCTGCTGTTGATTAAACTGCTCCCAAAGCCGCTGCTGAAGCTGTTGCTGCTGTAGCTTCTACCTGGTCCCAGCGCCTGCGGCTGCAAGCAGAAAGGTCACCTTCTTTTTGAACACGTCCCCCGGTCTTTACTGCCTCTGCTCGGGTCGCTCCGCATCTCGCGTGCTGCGGCTGGAGGCGCTCGAGTGTCGCACGGCTGCTGCATGAGGCGGCCTGCTGCGGCAGCTGCTGGCGCAGCGATTTCTGCGAAAAGTCAGCAACTGCTGCTGCTCTGCTGTCGCCACTGCTGTCGCGACTACTGGATGAGTTCCGCAGCAGCTCCTGCAGCGTATGCTTCGCGTCTGTCGCTGCTTTTGTCTTTCTACTGCTGCTGCCTGGTGGGTTGCTCTCTGCTGTTCCCGCTGCCCGTCCTGCTTCTGTATGTGCCTTGCCCCTCCGCTGCTACCGCTGCGCCTCGTCTTGCTTCTGCGGCAGCAGTACACTGCAGCAGCAACTGCAGTCCCTCGCCGCAGCACCAGGAGCTATGCCAGAAGTTGCAACAGTAGTAAGCCCCAGAGCTACGGCACCTGCAGAGCGCAGCCTACCCGAGCAGCAGGAGCAGGTGCGCCACAAGAGATTGCTGTTCCTCTTCTTCCCGCCTCTTTGTAGCCCGGCCGTTAGCAGACGCGAGCGCATACATACACAGAGACGAAGAGCTAAACGCAACACGCTTACGTGTATGCGTCTGCTTATTCACACGTACAGCTGAATTTGTGTACATAAAAGCAAAATACATACACCCATATCTGCGCGTTTCCATACGTTGATGAATACGCGTATATACACCTAATCGCCTACGCACACATACATATATATATATATATATATATACATGTAGGTATGTATGAATACTTTTTACACATGTATACATATATTATATAATATATATATATGCGTATGTATATATGCGTATTCTATACAGTATTTACGTCTACAGGGAAGAACGTGGGTATCTAGGCGTGCTCATGTGTGTATACGTCTACGTGTATGGCTAGAACCATATAGATTTGCACCTGTATATGTATATATATACATATGTTGCTAGATATATACAGGTGAGGCGACAGAGCGACAGACAACTACATCAGTCGCTGCTACGGAATAGAAGCGCTGCGAGAGACCGGAAAAAACTGAGGCAGAATTCACCCTGGGACAGCAGCTCGTGGTACACGTTACGTACACAGATATTTGCAACGACACCAGGATATGTGTGTACATAGGATTACACACATGGAGACGTACACACGCATATCTATATATAATAGAGACAGGCGTACATATACGTATATGTATGTGTACACATTGTACGTATGGACAGATACATAGGTATAGGTATATAGAGGTACAGATACAGAGGTACCGAATTACGGATATAGAGACGTGCATACGTAGTGAGAGAGACCCTTCCACGTGTATGTACACGAAGGAACAAAGACAGACATTTCTACAAATATCTTCCTTCATGCGCAAAGGACAAACGACTACAGATTGACACGTGTGCGCGCACACCCATCGACAAACAATGACAGTTTCACGCGGCACCGTAGACGCACGTAGCCCGTGCTTGTATATATACATACATACAGAGAGAGAGAAAGAAAAATATATTTATACGTATATGTGTATTTAAAAGTGTGTACACGTGTACACGTATATGTGTTACGGCAGGTACAAAACTAGTCGATACGAGACGGATACTAATATACATGGGAACAGGTGAAGAGCCAGAGACACAGGGGCGCAAAGGGGGCGCGTGGTGGTGGAAAGGAGGACACATATACATATATACACAAACACATGTACGAAGAATGAGAAGGCATTCCCATAAAACACCAGATCTAACGCTACACACTTGGACAGATATACAGGAGACGCTGTTTGAGATGTACGTAGAGAACATCTGAAATAAGAACACGTAGAATACGTACCTAAAAAAACACATACGTATACACTACAACATACACAGATATATAAATATATACATATATATGAAGAGACGTATCCAGTGGAATACACATCTGTGCGTTTGTGCATCTGCGAAGAAGTGATTCTTCCCGAAGTTCTAACAGGATCGAAGGACAGTTTTCAACGGGACAGAAACAGCCGTAGAAAGCCGCTGCATAAGCAAAGCAGCTTTCAAGAAACAAACAAGTCCCAAATTTCTGCAAATAGTATTGTATGTGTTCCGTGGCTAAACAGAAAAAAAGGTGTCGCGCCATATACAGAATCTCTCTCTGTACATATATATATATATACGAATAGTCACGCATACTATCTGAACATATATATATATATATATATCGGGGCATTTAACTACATACATAGGGAGTCACTTATATATATATATATATAGGATGTACACATCTTTACTGATTTAGATAACTTTCTGTAGGTGTAGCGCTCAGACGTACAAGAGTCGACCCAGGGCTTTGCAGATCTGTACATATTTATCTCCCTACAGAGACTCGCATGTAATCAAGCCTCTGTTGAGAAGTCTGTGCATATACATACACCTAGTTGAAATACATATTCACTGTGAATAAATACATACAGAGAACTCTACACGTATATGAGTACCAGCACCAGCAGGTTTCTGCTGGAGTGGTAGTCCACGGCAACTAAACGCGAGCTGTTCTCGCACATCTTCCTGTCTCGACGAAGGTGGGATACCGCGAGTAACTTGTGGACGCAGTGAAGACGAGAATTGTTGGGCTAGCTTGACTATGAAGTTGCACACGAACGAGAAACACGGAGCCAAGGCACGAACTGCCACATGGAGTCGCAACACTGCACGGGAAAGAACTAGTGCTGTCTTGTCTTCTTCCAGAATGTATACATATCATTGTGCATACTGCTGTTTGGTGTCCTCACGCACACTGCTGCTGCTGTTGCGTTTCGTCTGTACACACTGCTTAAGCCACTGCTGGTTCTTTCCTGTCGTCGCCATCCCTCTTACACATGCTGCTTCTTTGCCGTCCTCCTTCACGTTGTTGTTCTCTGCGGCTGCTTCCCTGCTGCTGCCGTCCCTTTTGCTTTCTTTCTCACTTCGCTGCTTCTTCTCTGGTGTGCTGTTGCTGTTGTTATTGCTCCTGCGACTTTATCTCCTCCGGTTGCTGTTGTTGACGCGGCTCCTCTACGGCCCACTCTGCTGCCACTGTTCTTCCCGATCCTTCTCGAGGCCATTACGTAAGCTTCTGCTTCTTCTCCTTTTGTTGCTGCTGCTGCGGCTGTTTCTCAACTGTCGTTGCTACCGCTGCTCGCGCTGCCGCTCTGTTGCTGCTGCTGCGTCCGCTTGCGCCGCTTCTCTCCTGCTGCGACGAAGGCTCATACTACTGGGTATATTTGTCGGTGATGAAACTCTACTGTTGCTCCTTTATTGCCTTTTGCGCACACACTTGAGCGTGGCTGCTGCTGCTGCAGTTCTTGCGGTTGGTGTATAAGTGGTACTCTCACACTTGCGGCTCCTCCTCTTGTAGACGCTGCTCCTGCTACTGCTTCTTCTTCTTCCTTGTTGTCGCTGTTGCCTGCACTTCCTCTACCGCTGCTGTTTCTCTTCTCTTCCTCCTGATGCGCACGTCCGTGTTCCATTTATCGGTAGAGACATTGCGCCTACAGTTGCTGTTGCAGCTGCTGCTAACGCGGCTGTTTGTTCAGCAAATGTGCTACTGGTGCTGCACCTGCTTCTTTTTCTTCTCCCTTTGTCGTAGCGGCCTTCCAATTCACAACAGCGCTGCCAACGCGTCGCTTGGACCTTGTGTAGATGGTCGTCCTGACAGATTTGTAGCGGTGCTTCAGGTCTGCAACAGCTGCCGCTCCTGCTGCTGCTCCCGTCCTTGCAAGTTGGTGCTTCTTAGGCTCCTTTGATGGTTCGACTTCTCATGATACTGCTGCCTACGGTGCTATGCTGCCGCAGTACCTCCTGCAGTTCCTCCGGTTACTGATTTTGCTGCGCGTGTGCTGGTGCGCCAGCTCTCCTGCTGGTGTTTCGGGCTTGCTAATGCTGCTGCTGCTTTGCTGTCGCTACTGTGCCGCTGTCGTTTTAGTGCAGATGCTGCTACTTGTTCGCTGTGAGCCCTATTGCAGTGGTTTTTGCTCGTGCGTGCCCGGGCAGGAACGTGTACCACGCGCCCAACATGGCGGGCCTGGCTGGTGCTGCACGTGCGGCTGCTGCGCCGTCGATACTGACTGACGCGAGGCCTCCCGTCCTGTTGTTTGTAGACGAGGATTTCTTCGGGCTGCTGCCAGCGACAGGGGCAAAATCCGTGCCGCGCTGTGTCTTGACTGTCAAAGACGTGGGACGCGGAAGAAGGCATGCACCGACGCAAACGTCGCAGGAGGCGTGACCACGCGCCACACACACGGAGCAGCTGCAGCACCGCCAACGGCGCAGCGCGCCAACACACCACGCAACAACATTCACACTAGCAGCAGTAGCGTCGCCAGATTCCCAGTCTACTAGAGATAGCCGCAACAATAGCAGCCCGGCAAGAGTCGTCCCAGCAGCAGCTTTAGACATGTTACAACAACAGCAGGACACGTCACAGCCGCATGAGCACGAAAACATCGAACCAGAGGTGGAAGACGTGTAGCTCTTCGCGATAGCCGCAGCAACAACTGGCGTAGCCGGAGAAACGGTCGCGGCCGTAGCGATGGGTGTGGCCGGCGCAGCGGGTGTAGCCGGTGCAACGCGTGTAGCCGAAGCAACCGTAGTAGCCGAAGCAGCCGTAGTAGCCGAAGCAACGGGCGCAGCCGCGGCAACGGAGTTAGCCTGAGCTACGCGTGTAGCCGGAAAAACGGGTCTAGCAGGATCAGCGGGGGTAGCCGGAGCAACAAGCGTAGCCGGACCAACAAGCCTAGCCGCAGCAACAGACGTAGCTGGAGCAGCTGGCGTTCCGACGGCAAGCGCGCCTGCTGCAGCAAGACTCGACGCACCAGAGCAGGAGCCACAACAGCAGCGCGACCAGCCGCAGTACAGCAGCGCAACTAGCGCGGCAAGGGCAATCTTCGTTCCGATCCACAGGAGCACCAGCACCACAGAGCGAAGAGAAGTACTCGCAGTAGCAACACATTTGCTGACTATCTCCGTCAGCTTCTAAGAGAAGTATTTCCAGATGCAAACTGTATACCCGACGGCTCTTCTTCCGCGACTCGTGTATTCTGGGGCCCACCTCGCAGCAACTGATCAAGATCTTGTGTGATGCCGTGAAGAGGCATCCCTGTGCTCCAGGTGCGATGAAGCTCCACCACATCGATAAGCTCCTTTGTAGACACGCACTGGTGCTGCAACCGACGCATCTCTTGGACGCACAGAGGCAGCACTTCGGGGGACAGCGACGCTTGCATATACAGTGTAAATAGTTGTATGTAGGGAGTTATGTATGGGAGCACGCCCTCGGACTAACAAACACTCCCTCGTATACATATACAGGGTAAATATTTGTACGTAGGTATTTATGGATGGGAGCACGCCCCTGAACTCGCAGACACCCCCTCGTCCTTCTTCTCTTGAACAAACACCACCTGTAGGCGCACACACGTACGTACATAGTACGTATTCGTAATCTGAATAGGTGGAAACACATGTCCGGGCCCGTACACAAATGTGCATCTTTTTGCGTACGCAATGAGATTAGAAGACTCTGTGCCCATATATACGATAGGAAAAGATGGTCGACAGTACCTTTACGCGAAAGGAAAAGACGAGATGCTAGGCAGATCCGTGTGTTGTAGCAGTAGGGTGACCCAATGTTACATGTAGTTGTGTACGCACAAACACCTCCCTCTGTCTCCGTCAATGTGTGTCTGCATTCCACATTTAAACACGGACAGAGATAGATGGGAGGTGCGTGTGCCCCGACTTATGAACTTTATCAGTATAAACCGTCGATCAACAGATAAGGTTTTCAGTATTGGCACACACAAAGAAAAAAAGATTTTGCTACCTTGTGCAACACATATGTGTATCTAAGTCAATATCTCCCTTCATAAAAAGAGAAGGATAACACTCCAAGTGCTTTGAGGAGAGGCAGAAGAAAAATTTACGGCAAAGAGGTTCATACGCGACATCTGCGTCGAAATAAACACACAAAGAAACGGGGAGATAAGTTGCCATCCCTGAGAATCAGGCCGTGCGTTTGTGTGAAGTGTTGGGGAAGGGGACAAGCGAGCCTAAAAAAGATTACATTTTAGCCTTCTGTTAAGCCCGCAAAGGAGCAGCGCCGCAGCGGTGTCTGCATCTCACGGCCAAGACGCCGGATACGAAGGATCACCGGCGAGTCCATATGAATATCCTTCTCACAGGTGTGCAAAAAGTGTATGTATCCTCCACACTTGTATTCCTGTGTACTGTTGTACTTATATGAAGATACGTATGCCCAGCTGTTGCACAATGACATATGCAACACCGACACAAGTATGTAACATAAGCATGCGTGTACGTGCATACGTATATAGAGGTACACTGAGTGTAAATCTGCACTTCCCTCGTGCCTACCGCATACACCTGCCACATGCATGCAGCGGTATATACGTGCGCATATATATATATATATATATATAATATATATATATATATGCGCGTACAATGAGCATCTACGCATCACAGATTACAGATGTACACGCTGCTGGAT
>KL647288.1:10671226-10749099 GCA_000727475.1 Sarcocystis neurona | reverse complement strand
AATGAGCATCTACGCATCACAGATTACAGATGTACACGCTGCTGGATATCTACGGGCACACGCATACACATAGTGTACGCCTTGGTGTAAGGTCAGTAACATTACAATGCCTGCATATCTATGTGTAAAGGGACGCGTGTATGTACCGCGGAGCAGGGGGGCAACAGCTGGCGCAGACAGTATAAACGAGCACCTACGTGCACTGCTGCAGTCTACAGTGAGCGCCTACTAACGCTTTTTTTAATAAACTTTGTGGTACACTGTGCATACGTTTGTGCCTATATGCAGCTACACGCGTGTGTGTGTGCCAATTATATATATAGATGTACAAAGAATGTACCCACGCGTACGCACATGTGTATTTAGGCCTACATGTGCACATAGGTATGCGGATGTGCAGTACGTCGATGGATGACATTACAGGCAAATGTGCAGAGAGGTACTTCGACATTCGGGGATGTAAGTGGAAGAGTGCGTATGTGTCCAGTGAAAGATCGGTAGCTACGGAGTTGAGCTACTGTGTACACACGTGCAGAACGATACACGAGGGTAGAGCCAGCGTGTGCTTATATACATATATATATATATACATACGTGTATTATGTGTAAGAGGACAACCGTTGGGGAGTGCCGAGTTTTGCTCTCGTTATGTGGTCGCACGGGGTTTTACCAAGTGTATAGGAACAAGCTTCACACGTCTACAGACAGACTGTTGACACGCATATATGTGCATAGCCATATGGCCCCCTATTAGAGTTTTACTTCTAGACGCATTTTCTCGTGCGTCTAGCTCTGCTCATGTGATACACTCTCTTTGTATATAGATACCTGGAAAATCCACTACTACTAAATTCAATGAATGACTTCCCTCTGATTCCTCCGGGACAACCAAATCGTCTTTTTTCCATCGTGTATCTAGATTTTAATTAGGAAAAATCCACCACTATACAGACACGTCTGCATGTGCGTGCGCATATATGTCTCTATGTTAGATATATATAGAGAGAGGAGACAGAGAGCCTGAGAAAGATAGGCGTGTATATATATATATATGTAGATATGTGCATATGTCTCTGACTTGTGCCGTGCTGCAACGAAGAGTGTTGCAAAAACAGAAAGAACCCTTTTCTTCGAGGTACGCCCGTCGCTCAATACGCAAAGAACGGCTTCTCCTATTTTCATAACAGCGGGTGCCTTCCTAAAAAAAATCGCACCGTGAAGATCTCTCGGCAGACGTGACCTCGTTTCTCTCTTCCTCACCAGTTCACGCAGAGAGACTTCAGCTAATACTGACGGTCACTCTTCCGTGTGCTTCGAGTCCCTTCGAAATTACCGCAAAGGAGGAACTTTGCGTTCATCATATCCGGTGTTTCTCCGTGCCTACCTCTGTTGTGTGCATCCAAGGGCATCACGGAAATCGCTTCTGTGTGCTCAAAAAGACGCTAAATTTGTCTCAGCAAAAACAAGAATAATCTCACGGGTTTTTCAACGCTGTACGACTCCTGTCCACCTTAAGGCGGAGACTGCTTTCCTCCTATTGGAATCGTGTATATTTTATCTTGCAGGAATCACCGTCGAAGTGCATGTATACAGCACCACACTTACGAATGGACTTCCGCCAAGAAATTCGCATTGTGTTGCATGCAGGTGGACTCTTCAACGCACACGTAGTTACACGCACATCTCGAAAACGTACGGACTTGTACATGCGTAGAGACAGATACGCAGGCCTGGGTGTATGGCGACGCATATATACACATGCCGCCGTCTCTCTCTCTCTATGTATATATATACATATACATACGCCGTCGCCCTCTCTCTCTGCATATATATATATACATATATATATGTATATGTATATACATACGCCGTTTCTCTCTCCCTGTCTCATATAGATTCATGCACATACATAGACATGCGTTCCTATATATGAGGCAGATGTCCACTGCAGTCATATGCGTACGCCTCCGAACCGAGATGCTTATATACAAATAGATACGTGTGCATTTGTCTCGCTCAAGTGCCTGCATCCTCTTTGGGAGGTCTCGCCAAAACAAGCCGCAAAACAAGCAGCCGGGGAGGAAGCCGGCGGTGTTATATTTCTCTGATGCTATGCCGTGAGCAGCCCTTGTTTTTTTTTTCACTATGACTGTCAAAGTTGAACGTGGTATCCTTGCTCTGCAAGCTGTCGTTCTTCATTCGACTTTCGAAGATACGCCGCCGTCGCTTATGCACTTGCATCAGTAAGAATGGACGCCGCAGACGTTACCGCTGGCCACGTTAATCCCCCTGGTGTCCGTTTCTGTCTTACGTGTGCTGCTCGCCGCCTGTACCATCTCTTGTTATTTTCTGCACAACCGCGAAGACCCTTGCCCTACAAGGAACATGCCTTATGTGTCCCTGCATGCCATCTGCTTGAGTGGACCTGCTAGTCCATGCTGCTACCTGCTTCTCCTGCTCTCTCCTCTTCCTACTGCTGCTGCACCGTGCTGGTAAACCGAGGGCCTCTGAGTCGCGACGCCACCTCGTAACTCGCAGTAGCGAACGCGGTGCCACTTCACGGAGCGTGAAAAACAGTGTCTCTCTATCAAAAGTCACGGAGCAGCCTGCTTCTCTCGCCCGAGCTTCGCCCAAGCAAGAGGTGTACGCTTTCAGCTTCTCCGTCTCCCAGTTCGCTCACAGATACCCCCGCCAGGACATTTGGCTCGTCCTCCCTCCTGTTCCAGCTGCAGCCTCCTGCCTCGCTGTCTCCCTGTCTTCTTCGTCGCTCGGGCTCTTCAAATGCTCGCTTCGCTGCCGCTGCCGTTCTGTGCGTAGAGCGGCACTTCTCTCATCGTCCGCTTTCTTATTTCTTCGCTGCTCCGTCCTACTGTACCGTCCTGCTCTCAAATCCGCACGGCGTGTTTTCTTCTGCTGTAGTCTACACCATCGCTTGCTGTTTCCTCCTCTTCTCGATGTTTCTTTAGCCCTCAAGTGTTTTATCTTTTCTTCGCCTTCTTCTCTTGCCTTAGCACCATTTCTCCTACCCCGAGTTTCACAATGTCTTGCTGCTCCTCTGCAGACGCATTTCTCTCTTCTGCTGCTGTTCCGCTTCTTCGTCTACAATGTGCACGCCGTCCACCTTCTCCCGATGTTTTGCTTCTTCCACTTCTTCACTTGCCCCTCCTTCTTAACGTCTTTCTGCTGATTTTCTGCGCATGCAGCCCCCCCTCGCTCTCTCCCTTTCTCTCTGCAGCCGCCTCGAAAAACTTGCCTCCCTCTTGGTGTTCGGCTAACGCTGCCGCGACTGCTCTCACGACGCAGTCGTCTCCCCCTTCTTCTGCCGTTCCTCTCACCTTGTCTCCTTCCTGTCTCTGCTGCAGCTTCACACGCGTCCCTCTTCGTGTCTCTCCTCCTTTCACTAGCAACGCTCTCTCTCCATTCCTCAGAGCCCACCTTGCGTCTGCGTCTCCGTCCCGACATCCCTCTCTCTGTCTCGCTCTATCCTACACTGCCACTCCCTCAACATCCCCTCTTCCTCATCCTTGTGCAACGCCCTCTCTTCAATCTCTCATTTCTTCTCTTTCTTCCCCACCTCTTCAGTCTGCGTGGACGTGCACCACGTAGTAAATTTTATGTCCCTTCGGATCCCAGGGCCTCAGCTGTACGTACACCACAGTGTATTCCCCCGGTTCCTTCACCTCTATCGTGCCAGTATACATCTGAGGCGCGCCGGGGAGCGGCTCCACATCTACGCAGAAAACCACATCGGAGGAGAAGAAAGCAGGTGAAGTCGGAGCTCTGTATAAATGTATACACAAAGAGATAAAAACGTAATAAAAACTACAAACACACGGTAGCATACGCGTGTCCGTGCCCGCTACATATGTATCTGCATCTTAGTTTGAATCACTGCGCAGCACACATGCGTGTACCTGCATAAACGTACAGACCTTGCGCATCTTGCAATATATACGCGCAGTGTATCCGACATAGAAATACATGTATACACGCGTATGCATCTATACACATATATACATATGTATACATACGTACATTTATGTAGGTGGATACGTTTGGCGGCGCTTGCGCGGGTACGCCCATATTTTTGCCTACAAAAAACGGGGAAGACCACGGATTAATGTACGTTCCGTTCTTGTTCGAGGAGCAGTGGGGACGTCAATAATCTCACGTCACCACGCGGACAACTCCACGACAGATAAAAGTGTGTCCAAAGCCTTGTTCCTCCTGCTTGTAAAATACGTGGTCACTGGTCCGTGCAACACAGGTGACTGCTGCCCTGACAGAAGTATAAAGACAGGCCGCGCTAGAGCTGCTGCTTCTCGATCTGTACCCGGCACGTCCGCGTGTTTACAGCAAAGAAGTGATTTGAATGAAAGCGTCTTTGACATACATTTTGCACAATTCACTAAAAGGCCCGTCTACACATCGCCCTGTGGTTCTCTTCTGCGCAGGGCACCATCTACAAACGTGCCGTGACGTACGCGTGATGGTGGGACGGGCAGCAGTGACGCCGTGCTTCTGCACAGGACTCTCGAGACGCCTCTGCAGTTCGGGCGCTGACACAGGAGGCAATTTCAGCACCTCCGCTTCTGTAGGTCGATTTGTGTCATTTTTCAATACATCAAGTACCATCAACGCATAGCCCCCCGACCCTGCACTGCTGCGGATGTTCACCTCCGCCTTCCCCGGGCTTGCAATGGTGGTTTCTGATTCATGGTAATCCGTGCCTCCGAGTCTTTCGAATGTTACCCTCTATACGAAGAAGCAACAGAACAAAAAGAGAAAACACGCCTTTATGGAAGGGTTAAATTTGCAACATGAGGCACGTGTGTTCCGCACGGGAGAAGGCGTTCTGTGTTGCAGTGCGCGTGCGTCCAAATGGACTTGCGTGTACAACGATTATGTGCGTGGCGTGTGTAGATTTTCCCCGCGAGCACACGCGGAAGGAAGGGGGGGATGGGGGGGTGGAAAACGGCAAACAAATCGGACGTGGTACAATTTTTTTTTTTTAAATAAAAAAAAACCGGAAACACAGGCTATACGCGTTTTCACAGATACCTACGTGTGCAAGTCATGGGCTGTACTGGTGCTCACGAGGAGACGAATGAACTTTGACAGTGATGCCATCCGCTATGTCAAAACCCCGAAAGTACGGACGGCACAGACGTCAAACCTGTGGTGGTATTCCACTGTCTGGGAACGAGGCCACGTAGTCTATGCTTCCTCTGGAAACATGCAACGATCCGGCAACCAAAAATATATGGAAGATGCCGGACACCACGCACGCACGTGCCTGGGTGTGACTGTGCAACGGGGCAAAAATTTGGTGGTGCACGGTGCTCTACAGTGGTAAATGGCGCTGATCAATCTCTATTACACACTACGTTTTCATCCCTGCAGGAATCTGCACGTTCGGTCAGCTGCGATTCCCGGTGCTAGGTATGGACCTCGAAGGAAGAGCAGCCAGAGGGCAGAACGGCTGTGTCCCGCCATGCATGATTCTACGCAGATGCTGCTGCAAGTACTTGTTAGTGGCGCGTTCTGACGGAGTACCTGTGTGCCATGCGATGAAGATTTCACATTTCCGCGCGCCTGTGGTCACCAGCGGGCTACGTTCCTTAAAGTAAAACGGTAGACAGTTTCGGGCACCACGACAGGCACAGGGACCAACATATAACGCACCAGGACCGGCTAAAGGACCAAAAGAGTGGAGCATGCACGCCCTCTCGGAGGAAAAACTTACTTGAACAGTACTCTCTTCCATGCTTCTTCTCCTGATAAAGTAGAGGTTCAAAACAAATATTCCAATAAGCAGTTGTGCTGCGAGCACAACCAGCCACCTTGGAAAATGGACGCCAGTCGTCGACATGAAGTACAGCTTTACGAGAAATCACATACGAAAGTGTAGGAACACGCCCCGTGGCGGCACGCTGTGCGCTTTACGTGAGTTCAAAAGGTGGGAGGAAAACTAACCTCGTCTCTTTGACGTAACAGAAATGCCGGGAGAGGCACGGGGGCAGCGGGGTGCTAGCGCGTTGGATCTGGGGCTATGCGCCGCGGCACTGACTGCCAACCATCCATCCTGGCGGTCCCGCGAGTCTCCCTCGCACGTGCCCGTAAGTGCGATGTATCCGAGACAGACAGAAGACGGCCTATAGAAGATAGTGAAGTTCAACTGCAGGGTCGTCGTTACTGAACCAATGAAGCACGCATGCGGTCCACCACGGTTCCAAGAAGAAATAAATTCGCATGGAAAGGAACGTACTGGAATAAGATGTACACAATACGACGCAAGCAGACACCACGCACGAAGTTCCCTTGCTCACTGCAACGACGACAGTGAAGTCACCGTAGAGAAAATACTTGAACGTAAGCAGCGCAACCACAACGGGAAAGAGAGGAAAACATTCAAAGGCAGTGGCACACAAACAAAGGTGGATGCATACGGACTCCGAGAACTGTCACAGAGGTGCAAATCCCATTCAGTCATAGTGTCCACGCACACTGCCTCCGTGCGCCGCCCTGATGATTGCAAAAATTAGACGCCTTGGAGATGTCAAAAACTTCTTGAAAGTAGTGTAAGGACGGGTTAGACGCGACTGCAGTGTATATATGGTGTCGTTGACTGGAATTCAGTATCATGTTGTTGCCGGCTTTGCAAAGTAAACAGCTGACAGGGGCGGTGACACAGATGAAGGAAGAGGGCTCTTCAGCACACTATGAACGAAGATTATCTGAGCTGTGACGACGTGCAGCTGAGCTCCGAGAGCTCATGAGTTATGGCATGTGTCCTCGCCACGTGTGTGACGTGACAGTTTCTCGTCCGGCTTGTTCACGAAGGAGCATTAAATAACAGTTTCCATTCCGCCTGCATGTTGGCCCAAATAGTAGCGTGCTTCTCAAACTTAAGACAGAACCGTTGTTGAGGAACGACTACGCTGTTGTTTGCAGAAGCTTAAGAATTTTACAAGATAGTGAGCGCCCTTGGTCAAAGACTGGCGAAGAGGCATGAGACTGCTGACTAGGTGGCGAACGTTTGCAGAAGCTTAAGAATTTTACAAGGTAGTGAGCGCCCTTGGTCAAAGACTGGCGAAGAGGCATGAGACTGCTGATTAGGTGGCGAACGTTCGTATATCTGTGCACGAGGCAAATACAACTACATCGACGTGGTACAGCGACAGACGTGCCCTCAGACCTCGCCTTTGGTCGACGGGCTTTCTGGTTGTCCCAAGCGTCCACGATAACCCCGTCAATCTCCCTTCTGGGAGACTTTTGTCGATGTTCGTCGCGCGCTGTGACAAATGTGTGCTGACAGTCACGGCGGTAAAATGTTCCGCCCTAACGTGGATACGATAGGATAAAGCCGCGTACACAGTATTGAATAGCTGCGGAGAGCGACAGCTGCCAACTTTCTTCCACGGGCACGCTGTAGATCATCAAATGAGGTTTCTTGTCGTCTGTTTACGTTTCGATTGAACTTATGTATCTATCCTGTGTGTAAGAAGTAACGGAGATGACGCATTTAAAAAGAGGAACAGGGCATTGAGACAACGCGTGGCTTGGCGTTCGTTCTTTTTTTTTATCTCTGGATGTACCTGTCGTACGTCCTCATGTTGAAAGGTTCCAGTACACATAGAAGGGTGGCTGTGTGTTGTTGTCGACTGTGCGGATACTTACCGGGTATCAGGAAGGCTACTGTGTACACGTACGTCCTCCGGATAGATGGAAACAAGTGCTTACAAATAAGACACGTAGGCACGTCTATGTGTAACCTACAGAGGTCACCATACACAGTACGCAGGCCCGTACATTTACAAATCCGTACAGTACATAAAGGGAACTGCAGAAGCGATGTAGACGCGTATCTACATTTTCACAATAGATGCAGCGATATCGTGTATACGTACACGCGGCACTCCTGCATACAACGTTCATTCTCCTCCCATGTACCGGGGTAAGTGCCCGGATGTGCGCCTCCACACGCGTGCTGGTGCGTATGGTGCAGCGTACGGAGGAGTACAGTGGGCTTGTGCCAAGTTGGACTACTTCTTCGGAAACAATCAAGTTGCTGTCGTACTTGAATTAGACAGGGGCTGCTCGTAGTTAATGTTCGATGCCCTCTGCCATCTACCATGGTATTGACTGCGCAGTAGCACGTAGGCGCACGTGTTCAATATCTGCATATCTGTGGCTGCCACGCAGCTAACGACCTGTACCCCTACGCCCACCGTTTGGCTTGCCAGGTCCTGCACCGTCAACGAGCCCACCATTCTGCAGAGACGGTGCTGGCGCTGTAGAAATGAACTCCCTCTTCTATTAAGGCGGCTCAGAAGCTACTTTGTATAGCCAAAAGCTAATGTCGAATCTACTAAAGATAAACGAGGGCGAATACACACCAGTTAATTACTTCAGAAGCCGAACACAAGAGAAAAACAGGAATAACACTTTCCTGAATGCAGTAATTGTCTTATGCATGGAGAGGTGATACGAGTACATCACACTGCATGTATGAAGCCTAACGGTACAGAAGCAGACTTGTGTGAGAGTCTGCCTTCTCGCCCTCTGAAAACTACTTCCTCTCATCCACCCGCACAAGCGTTTTCAACAGCAGATCTTTACTAGCCGTGTAGCCGGTCAATCATCGACTGAAGTGTCGACAGCAGTGCCACACGTCGCTGTTCTCGAAGCGCCGCAGCTCGATGAAGGCTAGCGTCTGAACTGTGCTCTTTCAAGCTACCGCTTACCCCTGTGTGTATGTTGACTACACGGTCAGCAATCGACTACCTGTGCGCCACTGGCATTTCGTTCCGCGGTTATGCACGTTCACGTGCGTATTTGATCCTTATACTATAACGGTGTTCCACTATGTTGAAAGAGACCACGTAAATCCTGTCACGTCTTTATTCTTCGCCACATCCTCATTGCATGCATTGATATTGTATTAGGGTACGTGACGGCGTCTTCCATGGTTCTGTACTCCCTCAGACGGTGGCGGGTCACTGCATTGTTCTCATGAGAGATCTACGTGTACAGAAGACTTCTAATGAGTGGAATTCTAATGAGTGGTGCCAATTAGATACAAAGTGAGGCACGAAATGATGCATATCGCTCCGTGAAGTGTCGTTCCCACCTTAGCAAAGGGAGTTGCACCAACGGCCGCAGCACGCGTGACCGTTCCGGTCGTGGCTTCAATAACCGTCCGGAAGGAGCTTCATCAAGACGAATAGTAGCAGCAGCGAATGCGCAATAGTAGGAAATTTTTGCAGCAAACGAATCTACGCAACAACGTCAGCACGAGTACAGGTTTGGGGGACCCTAGTAGAGGCAGAAGCACGCCGGCAGCGTAGTAGCAGCGGGGAGGGAGCCAGATCTACACATGCAGTTTCAGTGACAGAAGTATCATCACTCGTAAAACAGGCAAAAAGGACCACTTACAAAAGCAACACCCCACCCGGAGCGATGGGACAACATCTGTAAGTGGCAATGTCTGTGTATCTATTCATTTCACGAACCGGTTCCATACAGATTGTAGGCTGTTCATTCACAAAGCAGTGTCGGTTCCCCACATGGTGCTAGACCAAATTCCGCGTACACACGAGCAGATCTTCGTCCGCAGGAAGGATGAGTGACTGCTCCCCCCCTGTGCGTGGTGCTACCCGCACGAGGTGAAGTTCTACCGTCTTGCGCTGGGGTTGCCAACGAGATGACTGCACCTGTTGACAACGTAGAACCTAATCAGAAGGAGCCGTTGTGTGGAACGTTCTCGTACGCCGGCCGACCACCTGCGGCAGACGCGGCAGCGACACGAGCAGCAGCGGCGTTTCACCGGTAGCAGCACCATTAAGACGTGCCGTGCGGTTACCAGTAGTAGTGAAAAGAGCAGAAAAAGATCAGCCCTTACTGCCGACAGCAGCATCAACAGCAGCCGCATTACCGCAGAAGTCGGGGTCGTGGCACTGACGCTAGAATTATTGGTACGAACACAATCACAACAGCAACACCAGCGACAACAGTACCAACAAAAGCGACACGCGCTCTTCAAACCCTCCTCCTCACACACGCGCGCAGAGTTCCCCGAGGGCACCCTTGTCCGGTAGAGCGGAGATGGCCTAATTTACTGTGTGAGACTTCCAAACTGCGAGAATAGCCTTGGAGGAAAACAGCGACATTCGTAAGTGAACCCCTTGCGTCGGGCACCTCTAGCACTGCTATCAGCCGCCGTCAAGCACCGGCGGTACGCGCAGCAGCCGCAGCAATGACTTCGGCAGCAGCAGCAGCTGCTGCTGCAGCACCGGCAACAGCCGCAGCAGCACGAGGACCATCCACAGCAGAAGCATCAACAGCAGCAGCGATCGCAGCAGCAGCACGAAGGAGCTCTGAGTAGACACCGCGCATTTGCTCGTCTATACTGCGTTGGAAGTCGAGTGATGTAACTTACAATGTGTAACTTTTCCATGGTGTACACGTACAATTCTCCGACGCTAATAAGTCTTTGTGCCAGTCTATCTACCTGAATGAGTGCACTTTTTCCGTCTCTAAAACGCAGCTAATATGCTGCTAATCCTTACACGGTACTAACATCTTCCACCTTCCGCGCATGGCGTGCCCCCCTAAAATACTAACACCTGAATTAAACGCTTAAAATTGACCAAGGATCCAAGATGTGCCCTCCGTTACAGCGGAACACTACATTCACCTTCCTACTGTCAACGTAGACTTGTTTCAGGTCCTATGCAGGGTCTGGTATTCCCGAAAGGGTCACCCAACATCTGCGTAGCCTCCTGCTACGTAAAAAATTGCGCCGTGTCCCGAACGTAAGGCAGAGATGAGCCCTATGCATCTCTATCGTCATGCTCAGTCCCACCTCCTCCGGCTAACTGAGAGCGAAGGTCCACTTGCTAGCTGACACCAAAAGCGGCGATCGTCTACACCCCTCTTCGCAAACAAGACAGCATGCAAAATTCCTTCCGAGCCATGCAGAAGAGGATGTCTCAATGTCGCCAGATCTTGGGTCCTCCTAAAAAACATTAGATGTCTTCGCAGCCGCTGCCGCGTTATTACTGTCGTTGCGACTGTACGCGTGCTGAACCTGGGCGTAATGCACGCCGAAAACACGTATTGAACATAGTACTTTAAAGACATGCATAGAGAGGTTGAAGGAGGAGACGACACTACATATATATATATCACGTATACCTGTATGTGAGTGGAAAGGTAGCAGACATTTAGACGACGAACGGCTTTTCAAGAAAGACGTGGTACTCCGTGGAAGCGCCTGATGTGTTTGCGTGCTCTTACTTGCATGACGTTAACCGGGAGAATTGAAGCTCAGACATGCTCAAGATTTCGTCCGGGGAGGGGCGAAGTAGCCACAGTACGAAAAGCAAATCATGTCCTATGTCCTAAAACACCGCATTACCGTTACTACCGGGTGCCCACCTGCGCCGCAGACACCGCTGCCACGAGGGACGCAGTAGCAGCAGCTCGAACAAAAGCAGCAGCAGCCGCAGAGAGACCCGCATTAACCACAGCAAGAACTTCCGCAACTGCAGCAGCATCATCGAACGACGCACAGCAACATGAGTGGCACCAACAGCGGGAACAGCAGCAGGACCACTACCCCTCCCAGCAATAGTAGCAGAAGCAGCAACCGCAAAAGCAGCACCAACAGCGCCGGCAGCAGAAGTAGACATGAGTCTTTGACGAACATAACTTCCCCCTCCCCACCGCGTGTGTCCACAGAAATTTGGTTTTCGTGAATTTCCTCGTAAAGTGCCTGTCAACATAGCCCGAGCAGCGGACGACACTTGGTCGCCCTTCTGCAACGCAGTTTGTCCAAAATTTTTCTGGCATCAGCGCTACTCCTTTCTGCAAGAGAAGCTGCGGTGTTGCTTCAGCACCATTCCGTTGCTACTATTCTTCGCGCCGCAGCCAGCGAATACCTCTGTTGTGTTTCTTGGCACCTGATATAAATTGACACAGACCGCTCTTCCCACATTTGCGCTCTTTGTTTTCTGTTCAAAAAAGAGAAACACTTTCCTTTTGCTACGCTACGCGGTCTGCGCATCATTCGAGTAGGTAGTTCTCATCTTTGCGACCACATCTATGTGGGCCGTTCTCCGACTGCATGGCTGCCTGGCTTTCTCGTCGAGTCTCCATCGTGGGCCGTTCTACGGCTGCATGACTGCTTCCCTTTCTCGTCGAGTCACCGTCCCCAGCACTTTTCCAGGGTCAGGTACAGTTCAAAAGCGTTATCTTGTCACCTTGTGCGCGTTCTTTCACTGCTGCGAAGGCCCGCTGCCCTGGCGTGCTGCTTCCTCTTGATTTAGTACGACAAACGGAGCGATAACAGGTGCAGCAGCGGGAGTGGCCGCACCATCGGTAGGAAGTGAAGAATATCGTCGGCGACAGGAGGCGCCGAAGAGTTCGCGGTGGCAGAAGAAGGAAAGTAGCGGGGAAAGGCGAAGCACAGCAGGCGTAGAACGGAAGCACGCGCAGCAGAAACAGCGGTGGCGGCGGGGGAGCGGAAGTAACCACGTCAGAAGCAGAAGCAGCAGCAGCGGAAAGAGGACAGCGGGAGGAGGAGCAGAAATGGTCCATGCGTAAGACCAGGGGGAGCACGGGCAACAGCCAGGGGAGAAAGAGGGGCGGCAGAAACAGCAGGAGAGAGTAGGCGGCAGCACAGCCTGCATCCGCGACCGAGTTAAGACACACCGCCAAGGAACTCAGCAGGGCCGTTGGCCGTAAGGAGATAAGACTGAGCGGAGCAGCAACAGCTCTTGCAGCCGTAAGGAGATAAGACTGAGCGGAGCAGCAACAGCTCTTGCAGCAGCACACCACAGGAGTTGTGAACCGCGAAGCACCACAGAGGAACGGCGTGAGCGCAAGTCTAAATAAGCAGGACTATTTCAGTAGGACCTCTGCATGTGACTAGACGAACGTGCTGTGAGGCACAAGAAAACTTCCTTGGTAGTGCCGGCTGCAGCAGACCAGCAGCGACAACCAAGCCAACTACGGGACGAGCTCTGCAGTAGCAGTCTGAGCAGCACCTGTGTCTGCCTCCTTCATGACAGGCACTTTTTAACGCCTCTTCACTATTCTTAATCTATTTATTTCACCGTTTTCTTCACCCTCCAGCGCCGCACGGCACAGAAAGATGTACACGTTGTAAGACGCCGTGAACGTCCTCGAGGCCCCAAGTGTAGAAGGTTTCTGTTTCACCGGCTATACGCTGCTTGTTGCACGATGAAGGAAGGGCAAGAACACTGCGTGTTGCTGTGCTGCTGCTCGTGCTGCTGCTCCCGACACCACTTCTTCCCCCGAGAATGGCACGCCTCCCCATTCCACTGGTGACAATCAACGGCGTGTCATACTTGTTCTGCAGCGGCAGCTGGTGACTATATGACAGTAACCTACTCCGATGTTACTGCTCCTGCTGCTACGTGGGCCCACACAGTACTCTCCCGCAGACTGCCGCTGCAGCAGCTGCCGATTATCTAGCGGTGATTAACCCACTGCCGCTACTGCTGCTGCTGCTGCAAGTGAATCCGCACCACATATTGCTGGCTCGGTGCGCGCAGGGTGCTGCTACCCTTCGCATAACAACAGTCCACAGTCGGGCGGCCCCTGCTGCACACGAATCAAGAGCTTCCTGTTCTGCCAAAGCCAAATCATTTCGCAGACACTTGCTGCAGGTGTTGCTTTTGTTGTACATTCAACAACAGCACCGCACAGGTATACACGTCCTGCGGTATCAGGTGCACCAGATGCGGCAGGTCCGCGACAACTCTCTCTGCGCCGTTGTTTTTTGGCAGTTGGATAATTTCTTCCTTCTGCTCTTCCTCCTTTTTGTCTATATTGGTCGCTCTTTAATGCTGTTCTTCCATCTTATGCTTGTTCCTTCGTCTTATCCTTGTTCTTCCTCTTCACGTCGCTATGCTGCGTCTGGATTTAGTGTACGACTCCTTCAGTCGGTTGCTGCCGGTTCTCCTGAATGAAGGGGGGGCTGCCAGTCCTTTGCAGGTACCGCTGCTAACGTGGTCTGTTGTGCTGCTCTTAGTGCGGTACGTCTCACATTCTGTGACTACGCAGCAGAAGCAGCACCTGCTGCATCAAGTGTCGGACTCCAAGACTGCGCTGCGGGTATCATCGTACATCTGCAGCCGTACTGTCATTCTGCTGGGGGCGCTATGAGGTGTGCGCGGTCGTGCGCCTTCTCTGCTGTTGTGGTGTTCGATTTCACGTGTGGCAGCACCGCTGGTGCTCGGATTTGTACACGCCCGTACAAATCCTCTGCTGCTTCTGTGAATCCGAACTGGCGAATGCTGAAGCACCGCTGCGCTGATGCGGTTGCTGTGCTCGTGAGGAGGTATACCTCTCCTGCTAGTGCTGCAGTACAGAAGCACGATACCATCTGTGCTGCTGTTGAGCGTTCTCGTGCAACGTACTGCGGGCCATCAGCCGCTGCGGCTGCTCCTGCAGCAACACCGCGCCTCAAGCAAGCCCCGCAGACTAACGACGATTTTCCTCCCACTGCTCGTGCCGTGGAATCAAAGGCGGTTCAGGGCCGTGTTACGTTTCTGCAGTCTCTCCCTCTGATACCGAGGTTATTGCCCTGCTGACCGGTGCAGCAGCATTCTGACAATTGGTGGTGCTGTGAAGTTGTCAGCCTGTTGCACGTTGAGGCTGCTGCTGCTGCTTCCACAGATTTCTCATGGTCGCTTGCACGGGCTGCTACTGCTGCTTATACTGCTGCTGCAGAAGTCGGTGGTCCCGCTGTTGCTCAACGGGCTGACCACACTTTTAAACACTGCTGCTGTCGCTGTTTGCCCAGCATCTGCGATCTGCGCACAGAAGACTGGGAATGTTTCTCCGTCGTCTACAGCCGCTGCTGTTACTGCATCACCAAGCAGCCGAGCATGTTGCCTCAATCTTCTTTCCTGCTGCTGCTCCTGCTTCTGCTCTTGCAGCCCGCTAGTCATCTAGAGCGCGTAGATGCTCTACGTGAGACAGACGAACTAAGAAAGGAGGGAACGGTACTGACAACGGGATCTACTGTAGTTCAGCTGCAGTTTGCCAGCAAAGAAGCAAACGAATCGCAAGCGTCTCTTCACGCGACACAGCACCACCAGCATCCACAACCATACGTAGAACAGCTCCACGTCTTGCAACGGGGAACGCAGCGGCCACCGCCACAAGAAAAACAGTCATCGTTGAAGCAACAGCAGCGGCAGGCCCAACTGCCGCTGCAGCAGCAGCACTTCGAACGACAGCGGAAAAGGTTCGGGCCTGGGATGCTGCTGCTGCTGCAGCAGCGCTCCTACAGGCCCCTGCGACTGAAGAGTACCAGGACGCTAGCAGCAGCAGCGAAGGGTGGTGTTTACCAAGGCAGGAGTCGCAGAGACGGATCAGCCGCTTGTTCTCAAAAAGATACTGCGTCGCAGCTTGCTGGTGCTGTGCCTGCGCCTGTAGCTGTGTCTTCACGGTCGCATCTTGGGGAGCTTAGTGCATCGAAGGTAGATACGGCCTCCTCATTCGTTGATGCAGCCACACGTGCTGCTCCTCCTGTCACAGCAACACCACCAGTAAAGCCTGCTACCGCCGGATCCCTCCCGGTTGCCGCAGTCGTTGTTCCTGCACCTGCGGCTGCTGTTACAGTGGCAGCGCAGCAGAATGCAGCAGCGGCGCAGCAGCAGCAGGCACAAGTGGCTGCCGCCCAACAGGAAGCGGCGGCGCTGGCGGCGCGGCAGCAGCAACAGCTGGCAGCAGCAGCTGCGGCACAGGCTCAACAGCAGGCAGCAGCCGCAGCGGAGCAGCAGCGGGAGGCCGTTTTAGCAGCAGCACTACCCAAAGTGGAGCAAGAAGCAGCGGCAGAAGTGGCCAGAGCATCACAAGCATTAGGCGTGCCCCCAGTAGCTGTAGCTGTCACCCCCGCCATGGCTGCTACTGCTGCTGCACAGGCAGGCCAGCCTCTTACGAGTGGACAGGTGCTCGCTATTCAAACAGCAGCAGAGGCGCGGGCAGCAGAACAACTTCGACAAGCCACGGCAGCAGCTGCTGCCGCCGCGGCTGCAGCGCATACGTCAAAGCAGAAGCAGACCACGAGTGCGGCGGGGACAGGGCGCAGTTCACGCAACCCCACGACTTCAGGTCCTCATCTGAGCTTTCTAGCAGTAACGAGCACCGGCCTGTTGATGCTGGTAGCCGTTTTCTTAATTTAGACGTTAACAAATACTAGCACTAAGCTCCGGCTCACACAGCCGTAGCCCCAGCAGCATTACAACTACAGAAAGAAGCAGGTGCAAACTTTGACGTAGCAGAAGGCGCAGGCGACATAGCGGCAGGGGCGGTGACAGGTGGAGTTGCACGAGCAGGTGGATATTAGGCAGAAGAAGCGAGTTACCGAAGTGTCAGGGACGCAGACTGTACGCGTCACAGAGCAGAAGAAAGCATATCAAGAGACAGACGCGCTGTTTGTCTGGTACACGACGCAGCGGCAGCGGCATCTGCAGTCGAAAAGGCAGCATTGAAGAACAGGGGAAGCATCAGCACGCTGAGGCTGTCTGCGCGTGTGCTGGTGAAGGAAGAAAGGAGCAGCAGGCCCAGGATCGCCAGCTCGTGTCTGTGTATGAAACGAAGATGTTGGCTGCTGCACTGCGCAGCAGGGGGTGGAGAGGAAGAAAATTTGCGGCCGTGCCTTCATAAAGTATAGTAACACAGGAGGGGAAGTCTAACTTTAGGAAAAGGCAGCCCTGGCCAAAAATGAAGTGAGTGTGCATCGGCGCAGTTACGGGTTGAGAAAAGGACATTCCTGGAGAGCTGCAGAGTATACTCTGTACATCCACCCATACATATATATATATACACAAGTGGGTACGTGGAAATGAATATCCACATATGTACAGGTATATAGACACATGTGTGACTACGTACAGGTTGCGGAAGGAGTGTAACAAGCAGTGTGCACGTCTCGGTTCAAGGGAATTTGTGTGTGCATGTGGAATTCTCTGGCATGTGCGTGTGTGCGTGCGCTTTGTATAGTGTGTGAAGAAGAAACACGTGAAGCACGCGAATAAGTGGGAGTCCGGTTACCTGCGTGACGACGTGTTGGCACCTCTAGATGTATGCATAGAACCTGGTATGTGTGCACGTCCCTCTGCATACTATATCTACGTTTACGCCACCTGTTTGTTCATCTGTATATCCGACATAGATATGTGTGAATACACCCGTGGACGACCCTACATGTACACACATATATGTGCCTCCTCCTGCAACGTATTTGTATGCAGGAGGAGTGTAGCTGCAGGTGCGAGACACGTAAGAGTGTACCTCCACAGGGTTCAACAACATAGATAGGGTGACTAGCCGCCGGTAGCCGCTACGGTCGTCGCCTTTTTCGTTCGGTACGCGCGCGCTCTCAGCATGTTACGGGCGAACGTCGAGTAGCCCGACAACACGCTACGCCGCAGCCCTGTGAAAAATTTTTGGTATATAATATGCATATGTGGGGAAGTCACGTACGCGCTTCGCGCATAGAAACAGAATAGACTCCATACAGTGGACACGCTGTACGCACATTACGTATATATACACGCACCGTACAGATTCTAGGTGTGAGTAAATTATTACTTATGCACCTGGGAAAGAGCAGACATATGATGTACTACGTCCGCCACGTAGTGCACACACACACACACACACACACACTTGTACGTTATATATATACATGGATTTTCAACATACATATACATATTTATATGTTGCATCCTATATATACATATATACATATATATCGAATCACGTGTAGTGAACTGTTGTTTATATACCTGACAAAACGTAGAGAGATCATACTCTGTCGCGTGTGTAGCGCGTACAGTATATATCCTATATACCTATATAATGTACACATATATTTTGCATTACTCTCTCTATATATACATATATATACAGAGAGAGCCAGAGAGAGAAAGAACGATTATGGGCTCACGTCTTTGAATTTCGTTTGGGGTTTATCTAAATACACCACGTATTAACGAAGAGAAATGGGAGCGGGTGCCACACACGTATACACGAACATGCTGTTTATGAGTGGGAGAAAAATTGTAGCGGGGCTGTCTACGTTTTAGGCACAGAGACGTGCTCTGCACAAATACATCCCGGCACATGCGTGCGCCTCCAGTCTGACGCACACCAAAGCTCCTGCACACGTGGGTAAAGTCTACAAAAATTTACAAGCTCATATATATATGTCTTCGCGTGCAGTATTTTGCTTCGATTCGCAAGCTCATATATATAGGTATATACATTTTACATATACTTATGCACATACATATGTATATGTACATGTTTTCGCATGCAGTCTTTTGCTTTTATACGTTGTGATGGCGGGGACGTGCAAGAATTTCAAAACACCACAGAAGAGAGGACTGTGCTGAACCACAAAAATTTGCAGCAAGCTGGAGAATCGCTAAATTCTTCTCTAGCCGAAACGCTGCCAAAAAATGCTGCACTGCAGAAGAAGTCGTGTGCGAACATGCGTCACCCCTCTCTTCTGCACCAGATATATGTGTGCAAACGCCATTTTCAACACAAGAACGCTATCGGTCTTCCACCACCACTACGCACATATATATATATCTACGTATATGCAGAAGAAGGTGCAGGTACGTACATAGAAATGCAAAAGATTCCTAAAATACAAGAGCCACCATTTCGACCTTACACCATCGCTAACTACCTACACTGTATTTCGTAAAATACAAGACGAACCCCTTCGACCTTCCACCACCGCTGAGTACATCCACAAATATCTATCTATCTATCTATATATATACACATCCACATATACATAGATATATATGTATATATATATATATACACGACAGAATGTACACATCTAATACACAGCTGTGCAACAGGCTGTAGAGGCGACGTAGAGCGACCGTACCCTGGGAATACGCAGACGATGGTCGCCTGCGCAACTGCTTCAAAGCGCAGAGATACTACGGGTTTTGTGTGTACACGCAACGTCTACGTGCGTAAACCTGGGCGGACTTTTTCACAAATGCTGGTACAAGTTTCTCTCGCTCTCTGTCTCAGCGGGTGTCTACGTACGTACGGATGTACAGGTGCAAACCTCGTTCACACACACACACACACACAGATAAAGATGCCGCGGACACTCCAGTTTTCTCTATCTTTATATACTTGCACGTGGACGCGCGTACGCATCGATACACACAAATATGTACTGTACACGCACGCGCATTTATATATATATAACTATAAGTATTATCCAGATACACGTGTATATCGCGCTCGTGCGTTCTATATAGAGACGCATATATATATTTATATATACATAGGTTACGCAAAAGGATCGAGATATGCACGTGTGCCTGTAGAAACAACAGTTAAGCCGATACTACACGTATAAAAGTACGGCTGCCCAGGTATACCTATACATGTATGTACACGTATTTAGACGATATATACATGTGTAAGTTACAGAGAAAGATTCGTCAGACATACGCACGTGAAACAGGAAGCCAGACACAGATCCTCAAAAAAGAGAAAAGAGCCTTTGCCATTCCGCGGCTGCTGCTGTTGTGCCTGCGGACTTGCTGCCGCTGCAGCGGCACACATCTGTCTTCTTCCTTATGCCACAATACATATTCCTTCTATATACATGTGTGTGTATATATATATACATACAAAGTTCTGTCGTCCTCTGTCTCTCTCTCGCTCTCCCTATACATACATACATACAGCTATATGTATTTCTCCCTATTTATGTAAATTTTCATGTATCTCCACCCATATATATATATATATATGCAAAGCTCTATTTTCCTCTGTCTCCCCCTCGCTCTCCCTACACCTATATATATGTATCTATTTCTCCCTATTTAACAACATTTTCATGTGTCTCCCCCAACATATATATATCTATATATATGTATATATATATATGCAAAGCTCTGTCTTTCTTCGTCTCTCTCTCGCTCTTCCTATATACATATATATATATATATATCCCCATTTAACTGTAAATTTCCACCTCTAAATACGCAAATACGTAGATCTCCCCACATAATAATACATGTGAATGCAAGAAGCCCTCTCCTACCTGTTTCTCTGGATGTACACTCCCCGCATATATGCACGTTCCCGCTGTGAATAAGGTACATCAGCTTGCTCACACATTTCCCCTGACAAAAGTGCTTCTCCTCTGCCTTGCCGCTGCTGCTTCTGGGAGCTCCAACAAGACGATTCTCCTCCTCCTCCTGCTCCTTCTGTTCTTCTTCCTCCTCCTGGCCTTGGCGTCGCCGGTGCTCGTCCTCCTGCTCGTTGACCAGCTGCAGCAAGACGTTGTGCAGTTGCACTGCTGCTATTGCTGTCGCTGTTGCTGTTGTTGCCGCTTGTGCTGCCCGAGTGTTCCGCGGCTATTCTTCGTTTGCTCCTGTTGCTGCAGATCCTTGACGATCTCTTTCAGCGACTGCCGCTGCTGCTTGTAACTCGTAATTAACTGCTGCTGCTTCTGGCCTGCTGCTGCAAGTGTCTGTTGCTTCTGCTTCGTTTGCTGCCGCTGCAGCTTCTTCTGCTCTCTGCGTCTGTCACGCAGCAGCAGCAGCACAAGGAGCCACCACTTGAGGCATAGACACGCCTTCACACCCGCAACAGCAGCAGCAGCGAGGCCAGCTCGACGCACCTCCGCACTAACCACCAGCAGCAGCACACAAGGAAGCCCCATGCACACTTGCAGCATCAGCAGTAGCAAGGAAGGCAGCCATCACCTGAGACACCGACGCGCTTTCATACCATTACCAGCAGCAGCAGGAGAGGCAGCCCCACGCACTCTCGCAATAGCAGCAGCAGCAGCAGTAAAAGCAGCCTCACACGGTTGCACCAGCAGCTGCCGCTGCTGCGGGACCCTGTCGATCTGCAGCAGCACGAGCAGCAGCCGAATGTGCAAAAGTCCCCACAAGCACTAGCAGCAGCTGCCGTCGCTTTCAAGCGTAGCTGCTGTAGCCACGTAGCAGCGTGCAGCGCTATGTTCTGCCGGAGCGACAGGTGAATGGCATGCGCGTGCAGCAGCAGCAGCGAGAAGTATTAACGCACGCGAAGAGGAGAAAGGCGAGCAGTAGCAGAAGGAAGACAAGACGAGCAGCAGTAGGAGAAGGCAGCTGACGCAACAGCAGCAGCAAGAGAAGAAAGAACCTGACGGAAAAGCAGCTGCAGTACAACCACCTGCGCGCAGCAGCAGCAGCAGCAATTCACTTGGTCCAGCTGCTGGTCCTGCCGCATCCACACGTCGTCAGTTCGTGTAGACGCTGTCTACTTGTTGCACACGTCTGACGGCTGCTGTGCTGCTGTTTTGCTTGCTGCAGCGCGAGGACTGCTGCTCACTACCGCACAGCGGTGCGGCTATCCACTGCTGCAACTGCTGCTCCACGCTGCTGCTGTGGCTATCGACTGCCGTCGCGCTATCCACTGCTGTTGCTGCTGCGCTGTTTTCCCCGTTGCTTCTGCTGCTGCTACGTTTTGCAGCAGCTGCTCTTTGCCCTCCTGCTCACACTCGTGCTACTCCCCGCTGCTGTTCCTGCTGCCGTGTGCCTGGTGCTGCTGCTATCGCCCACTGCTGCTGCTATCTGCGTGCTGATGCCGCCTTTGCCTCTGCTCCTGCTGCCGCGCACTCTGAAAGGGCATCCTGCGCCACTTACTTTTCTTCTTCGAGCAGCAAGCGCTTGCTGGGGGGTGCCTGCGTGCTGCAGCAGCAACAGCAGAAAACTGTCAAAAAAGCAAACCTGATGTCGTTTTCTTCTTCTCCAGGAAGAAGCCTCATCGTAAAAGTGCAGGAGTGCTCCGACGGAGTACTAATACATACAGAAAGAAAGAACTTCTAAAAGTGCGACTGACGATGTAGCGGAACTACCGGGCAGCCTTTGCGTTTTGCCTGATCCTGCCAGCACAGTACGTATCTTCACACCCAAGTCCCTTTCCGCCCCCCCCCCCCCCCGTCAAATAGACAAACACATCTAATCTAAAAAAACGACTTTACTCATAAAATTAAGAAGAAACGGTAGTCTGCCTTGTCCTTTATAAATACGTATATATACATATATATATATATATTTATTTATACACATATATATGGATATATATGTATATATATATATGCATGTATATATATATAAAGACACATATGTGAACACAGGCATACACATAAATAATGTGCACGTATACACATATCAATAAATATATATATATACATACGGTAAACTATATGGGCACACGCATCAATGTACACACATATATATGTGAATCGACGTCCGTATATGGGAGAACAGATATACATACAAATCAGTGTACATACGTGTGTACGTGCAAATACGTCTGTTTATGGCAGAATATATACATACACAAAGCAACGTGCACATGTATATACGTTCGCGTACATCTTCTCTCTATGTGAAGAAATAGATACATTTACAACTCAATGTACATACGTGTATATGTACATATACGTCCATATACACCCATAAATATACACATGTATTTACAGAACTGTCCAGGTATATATATATATATATATGTGTAGAGTCACGCATGTACATATACATATTTGTATGTATAGAGAGATTGTATGTGTACCTATACGTCCACACGCAGACATATATACACGTGTATCCACACATCTGTCCACGTATATATATATATTCATACGTTCATGTACATATGCATATTTATATGTATAAATAGAGTCATTGTGCACAGCGGCTAATAAGGTCTCTTACTGCGCATGCTGAGGATGCTTCTTCGCCCACTTTCTCCACTTCTGCATGGCCTCCCTCCAAGTGGCGAAGCTCTTTTTTGTGCTGCGCCTCCTGCTGCCGCTTGACTGCTGCTGCTGCGGGTCGAGAGTGAGCGGTCCACTGCTGGCGCTGCTGCGCGCCCGCAGGCGAAGACGGCGCTGCTTCTTCTGTTCCTGAAGCGACAGCAGCGGCAGCCGACGCCCTGCGTGTCTTTCGGGTTGCAGCTGCAGCTGCTGCATGCGCATGCGGCTCATTTTCCGAAGCAGCTTCCGGCGCTGGACGCCTCGTGCAAGTGCGACCCCTTCCCCTCCTCCTCCTCTTCCTCTTCCTCCTCCTCCTGCTCCTCCTCCCGTCTTGGAGGAGTGCAGGCCGATGAAGCCCGCTGCTGCTGACAGAGCTGCGGCGTCCTCTGGGTAGAATAGCGCGAAGGAGAAGACAGCAAGTGCGGCCAAGAGAGAGGGGGAGACACAAAAGAAGCAGCGCAGAAAGGCAAATGATGGGCAGCGGGAAGCGGACAGGCGGGCAGCGCAGAGTCGAAACGCAGACGTGGAGGAGACGGAGGACGAAACACGGAGAAGAGCCACCAGAAAAGCAGCAGGGAATACGAGAAGAAACGGAACCGAGGAGGAGACGCCTACCATACTTCCAGACCTACGCATTTCCCTTCCCGCACCTGCCTGAACGTCTACACATTCAAAAGGAGGAGAAGAAGAAGGGGAAAACAGAGAGGACGAAAAAAAAAGAGGAGAAGGCGAGAGGGGAAGAAATGGACTTCACGGACGACATGCGCGTGTCCAGGGAAGTGAGCAGCAAGTGCGAGTCAGCTGGAATGTGCACACGTATTTACAGACATGTACCTTCGCTGCACGTCTTAATAGAGCAAATGCGACACACTTATAAATACACGTATATCTTTATACTTGTGTGGACTATGACGTATGTGTAGATTAGGGACGCAAGCAAACTATACCGAGTACACATTTATATATACATATATATATGTATCACATATATGTATATAGATATACATATCACATACGCAGAGCAAGCAAACGGAGCAAGCGTACACTGATATACAATTGCCAGGATCTGTAGATATCAGGGACAAAAGCAAACTATACGGAGTACATATATATATAAATGCACCACACACACGCATCCAACAAACAGAGCAGGCGTATATAGACATATAGTTGCCAGCGTCCTCTCTTCTCGTCTCTCTTCTCTGCCTGCGCGCAACAACAGCAGATGGACGATGTAGATGACGCAGCGCAGACTAATGGATACCTACATATATATATATATATATGTGTAGATAGACAGGTAGATATAGATAGCTAAGAAATCTATATATCTGTATATAAGTACGGTGGTATGTGCGTATGTACACAAATATGTGTAGTTGTGTATTTGCCTATTTATATGGAAATTTAGATCTGTACAGGCGCATCCGGATGTGAGCTGGGCTACCGTGAACTCACACCGATTCCACCCCCATGCATCTGTCTCCGTGTCTCCCTCTCTGTAGGCGCAGCTGCTGCTGCAGTTTCGTGTGTCTGCCCGTAGACGTGCACCGGCAGATTCACTCCTTTCGTCTACCAATCTGTCGCTTTATTTCTCTTCCTCTCTTCCCCACCTCTCCTCTCTCTATCATCCGCCAGAGGTCTCTATAGCGACGTATACTTTCTTCTTTGGCTGCAACCAAGATTCTGCTGCTACACCTCATTTGAAGTCTCCGGGCGTACACATATATATTTGTGTGTATATATAAATGTACACATGTATAGACCCACACACATGCAAATATACATACACATGTGCGTACACAACTCTGCGCTATGTATTTGTATCAGTAAGTGGATACATATATATATATATATTTATCCACACATGTGTCTGCTTATACACAAGGGTATACACACGCGTACATCCAACAGGACGGTATGTATTTATACGACTCAGTGTATCTATCTAGCTACCTATATCCATATCTTTATCTATATAATTATATCTATATCCATATCTATGGATAGTAATACATATACGTATATACAAACGTGTATGCGCATATCCACGGATATACACAGATGTGTCTACAGAAGCCTAGACGCCTTTTTGGGGTTAATATATATACACGCGTCTCTGTTTGGAGGACGAACGGGTACCAACCTCTCTCGCTTTCCATACACATGCGTACAACTCATATGGTGATCATCCATTTCCACATATATATACATATACAGCGCTTCTGGCTACAGGGAAAGTGTCTACTACCTCGACGCATACATATATATATATATGCGTCTCACCTTGAGCAAATTTACTTGTACCTCTTGGAGATTGATAGACATTGCTCTACCTCAATCTTTTCAGACATGTATGCATATATAGCTATCGACCTATCTCTCCACACATATATATATGTGTATGTCTCTCTCCTTTTCTCTCTCTCACTCTCCATACATATATGTATGCATGCACTTGTGTCTACCCACACATAAATGTATATACATAACGTCTGCTTCTAGGTGAGTACAAGGAAAGAATATATACGTGCACGTCTATATCCATCTGTACTCTCTCTCTACATAGATGTACAAATACATCGATCATCCTCTACGTCTCTTTTTTAAGTCCACCCGTCCACCTGTCTCCAAGCATACATGTTTTACTCGCGTAGCTAGACACACCACCGTATGTCTACGCATGCATATACACATCTCCTCCCCCTCTCCCTGTGACTTCGTCTCCGTCTCCGTTTCAAAAGGTGTCCGTTGAGCCATGCGTCCTCTTCTTTATCGGCGGAAACACACAACTCATTTGAACTGATAGACAGACCTGCCTCTGGCACGCTTGTGCATCTCTTTGCAGACCAGAACCCCAACAACGAGAAGTTTTGAACAAAACGGAGAGAAACGCAGAGAGCAGCTCCTCTTTCCCGAAGAAAAAGAAAGCAAGCAATTGCTCCTTCTCTCTCTGTCTCACCTTCTTTCCTGCGTCTCCACCACGGAACTTTCTTCGCCTCGTGTTTCAGCTGCTGCTCCTGGGTCAGAGTAACCGGAACAGCGGCTGGAGCCTTTGCTTCTGGGCCCCACGCTGCTCCGGGGGAAGGGGCAGAACAGCAGCACCACAACAGACGCAGCAGCAAGCGCAGCAGAGGCGCATCAACAGCAGCAGCAGCAGCAACGGCGACAACACCAGGTGCACGACAGGCGGCAACAGCAGCACGCACGCATCAACAGACCTCCAGCAGCAACGGCGGCAAACGCACCAGCAACAGCAAACGCGCGACGGGCGACAACACCAGCAAGTGTGGACCACCACACGGCCACCACGAGCAGCAGCAGAGGATGTTACGAGGCAGCTGCGGACGCGCAAGTGAAGGAGGAGGAGAAGCAGCCGCAGGAGCCTAAAAAGGCTACAGGAGCAGCAGCAGCAGCAGCAGCATACCTGACGTAGTAGCACCCACGCAACAAGGACAGCAAGAAGAGCAGCTAACAAGCAGCAGTAGCAGCAGCTATCAAGCAGCAGCAGGAACTATCAGGCAGCAGCAGCAGCAGCACGAGCTATCAAGCAGCACCAGCAGGAGCTCCACGTATCACGCAGCAGCGATAGCAGTGGCCGGAGCCCCAGCAGCAGCGACAGCCGCCGGAGCAGCAGCACAAGAGACGCTGCAGCATCAGCCGGAGCCGCGGCAGCGCTCACACCTGCAGCTGCAGCAGCAGCAGGGGCTGAGGCAGCGAGTGTACTGCAGGCATCACCGCAGCAGCCGCCTCATGCAACAGAGAAAAGCGGACGGCGTGGCAACATGAGCCGTAGCACCGTAGCACCTTGAGAAAGCAGCGTCAGCCCGTCGGCCCAGCACTACAAGTATCAGCTGGTGGATCTATTCCTGACTCCGTCTCCAATCTCTCTCCATTTCTATTGCCATCTCCATTTCGAGTGTCGTCTCCGTTTGTCCTGGCGTCTCCAGTCGTACTGATGTCTCCATTTTCATTGCTGTGTCCACTCGTACTACTATCTGCGTAGGTACTACTCTCTGTCCAGCGCTGGTGCTGTTGCCATAGGTCCTGCTGGTTCGATGGCTCCTGCTGCATGCCAGCGGTTGCTGCTGTCTCCCTGGTAGGTGGTGCTGTCTCTGCAGCCACCACTGCCGTCTTCACTGGTGCTGCGGTTTCCAGCCCCCCCATGTCTCTCTCCGTAGAAGGAGGGCAGTGACAGCTGCTTTAGGTCCTCAGCTGAAGTGGACATTCAGTTGCATGTGTTAATTAACATCTGTACACCCACACATGTCTATCGCCGTCTCTTACATTATCTCCCTCTCTCTCTCGTACAGTATCTCTCTCTCTGTATGGTGTATCTATATCTACATATATGTATATACGAGAGGCCGGTGACGTATCCCCTGTTGCTGTTGCTGCATGCACTTCTTCCGCTGCTGTCCCTGCTGCTGCTTCAACTGCTGCTCCCGCTACTACTGCTGCTGCTCCTGGCGCTGTTCCTGCTGCTGCTGCTGCATGGCTGACTTACTTTCGCGCAGATCCTCAAGCTGCATGCGTTGCTGCCTGTTCCACGAGGCTTTGAGCTCGCGCTGCAGAGCCCCAGGAGCGTGGCGGCCCCCGCCCCCGTCTTCGTCATTCATTCCGCGGCTGCTGCTGCTTCGTAGCTGGTGCGGCTCTCCTGCAGCTTCGTCCAGAAGCCAGACGTCTCCGTTTCTCCCCACAGGGACCCCCCAGCGCACAAGACTTGCCTCTCTTCTCGCAGTGCTGCTGCTGTAGCTGCTGCTGTTGCTGCTGCTGCCGTCCTTGCAACTGCGTCTTGATGTGCTGTCGCTTGTGGAACCTCCGGTGTTGCTGTCGCCGCCGCCTTGCTGCGCCGTCGACCCCACCAGGGAGTCCAAGTGAAGGTCGAAAGTGACAGCCGCTTTGCCGTCGCGACTCGCACGCCAGTCGGCAGCGCAGATTTCCCCGACTTCACTCATAATTTCTTTTAGTCGAAACGCTGCTCTCCTTCTGTCTCCACAGCCTCTCCCTGCTGGTGCTGCTGCGTCGGCTGCAGCCGTTGCTACTTCAAAAGCTGCTGCTGCCTCTTCCAGGGCTGCCGCTGCTGCTGCTGCCCCCTCCTCAACGGAGGCAGCTTCTCTCTCCCCTGCTCCTGCTGCTGCTATACCGAAACCTCTTTCTCTTGTAGTGTCACGCACTTCTGCTGCCGTTGTATCCGAGCCTTCCGCTGTTGTTGCTGCAGTTGTTTCTGCTGGTGCCCTCCCGGTGGGGAGTCCTGCTGCAGCACGTGTAGCTACTTCAAGAAGTTCAGCGGCCCCACCGTCACCGTTGCCACCTGTTGCCGCAGGTAGACCAGCAGGTGCTGCTCTCCCTATTAGTCTTCCTGTTGCTGTAGAAAGTCCTTCTTCTCCTGCCGCTGCTTCTCCTCCTGGTGCTACAAGTAATGTTTCCGCCGTTAACGCGTCTGCTGCGGCTTCACCTGCCGCTGCTGCGCTTCCCTCTTCATCTGCTGCTGGTGCTGCTCCCGCTGCTGCTGTCTCCTCCCCACGTGCTACTGCTGCTGTCTGGTCTCCACGCACCGCTCCCACCACAGACTGTTCACGTCCCCCTGCCACTGCAGCAGCCATCGCATCCGCCTCTGCGGCTGCTGTTCTTTTACCTGCGGCGCACCGTAAACGCACGAACGTCCCCTGCTGCTGTCTCTCCAGTTGCTGCTGCCGCTCCTGTGGCTCCTGCCGCGGCTGCTGTGAGTCCCGCTGCTGCTGCGCCCGTTGCTGCTGTCGCTGCTGTTGGTGTTGTGGGTGCTGCTGCTGCCACAGCTGCTGTTGCTGCTGCTGCTGTGGACGCTGTGGAGCGTGTGCTACTGTTGCATCCGATACTCCTTCCTCTTCCGGTAGTTTCTGCCGTTCTGCTGCGTGTAGCGTTTTGCCGGTGCCTGCCGCGGCAGCAGCTGCTTTTGCTGATGCTGCTGTTCCTGGTGATGCTGCTGCGCCTTCTTCTGCCGCTGCGGCTGCAGGTGCTGTCTCGCATGTCTCTTCGACTTCTACGACGCTATTCCTACTATGCTGCTGCTGCTGCCAGCGTTGCAGCTCCAGCGGAAACTGCTGCTGCTGCTGCTGCAACGTTTCCTTCTCGTCCTCTCCGTCACCTGTCTGCCGCCGCTGCTGAAGCTCCTCTTCCTGCTGCCGCTTCTCCTGTTCCTCTTCCACTTCACGTTCTTGCTGCTCTCGCTGCTGCTGCTGCCCCTGCAGGTGTAGCTGTGTCTCCTGCAGCAGCTGCTGTGTCTGCCGCATGAGAAACTCCTGCTGCAACAAGGTGCCCATGCTGTCGTCCTGCGGCTGCTGCTGCGGAAACAGGAGCAGGTTCTCCTTCGCTGCTGCAGCAGCTACTTGTTCTTCTTCGATTTCCTCTGCAGCCGCCTCCGTCGCTTCGTCCCTCCTTCCTTTTGGTGTTCCTGCAGCAGCCGCAGCGCGGATGATAGCCAGCAGCTGCTGCTGCGTGTACTGGCCTTGTGGTTGCTGCTGCTGCTCTCCTTCTCTTGCTCCGTGTGCTGCTGTCTGGGCTGCTGCGGCTTCTACTTCTTTGCCTTCTCTGGCTTGTACACGTTCTCCTTCCTCGTCGCTCTCTGCTGTTTCCTCTTCAACAACCGACTGCTGCTGCCCTGCTTCTCTTCCTTCTGCGCCCCTTGTCGCTGTGATGGCAGCAGCAGCAGGCAGCAATTCCCCTTCCCCCCAACGCCGCTGCAGCAGGTCCTTCACGACGGACGCCGTGGCAGCTGCCGTCGCAGCGTCTGCTGCTGCATGCGCCCCTGCGTCAGTTTCGCAGGTCGTTATATCCTTCTCCGGCTGCTGTTGCTCCTCCTGCACTTCTTCTTCTTGCTGCTGCTGCTGCTGCCGCGGAGCGACCGGTGGCGGTGCGGCACGAGACCGCTGCCGTCGCAGACGACGCTCCTCCGCCTGGCTGAAAATCTGCCGCATATATCCACGCGCAACAGGAGTCGCAGAAGCAGCAGCAGCACAGCAGCGCGCATGCGTACGCTGGCATTCGGGCACCCGACAGCAAACGAAGCAGAACAAGAAGAAGAAGCAACGGCAGTCGTCGACAGCGAGCGGAACAGCACCTGCCTCAGCAGCAGCAGCAGACGCAGACATTTAGGAGAGAAACGCAGAGGCCGCCGCCACCAGCACCACCACCGCGGCAAAAGAAGCAGCAGCGAAAGAAGGAAACAGAAGAGAGAACCCCCCCCAACGTGGGGCACCGCTTTAATGTGCAAGGTAGCTGCTGCGGCCGGGCCCGCTGTTCAGCGTTTCTCTCACGACTACGTTGCAGAAGAGTGAAAACGTCTTCGCTTTAAAACGTCGCAGTCTTCTTCTCCACAGACATGTATTTTTTGTGTACGTGCAGTACTCCACAGAATATCCCGTGGACATACTTGCGTAGATTATGAGTTGCTCGGTAACCCGCAGCAACATGTGTTGACCTTTCTCTCTCTCTCTGTATATATACGTCTATATGTCTCTCTCTCTATAAACATATATATATATATATATAGTGCTATGTTCACTGGGGAGCTACCTATGTCCCTCTCCTCGCTCTCTCTGTCGCTACAGTATTCATGAGGTTAAAAATTTCCATTTATATATATATATATATTTATAGCTAGGAGGTATCCTGGATCTATACTTCTCCTGAAGAGCTGGTAGAGAGAGGGAGCGGAAGAGGGCTAGAGAGAAGGACGTACACATATATCTATAGATATATACCTGTATATATATAGAGAGAGGGACGGACAGACAGACGGACACTGATACACATAGACATATACAGAAAATATATATATATATATATATGTATTTATCCAGAGGAAGACTTGGATATATACAGATTTAGGTAGATGTAGATTGACAGAGGCATGGAGAATTGAATATACACACAGGCAGATACACATACACATACACATACATATATATATAGATAGATAGATACAGATAGATAGATGAGTTCAGAGAGAGACAGGGATAGACAGGTAGACGGATAGGTATTCTGATAGAGAGGTTGCGATACACATATATTGATACAGATGTAGATGAACACACACAGAAAAAGACGTGGGTGTTTCGGCGCGTCTTGGAGAGAAATCTACAAAAGTGAAATGGAGAAATACTGTCCTGCATATACGTACACATCTACATGTACACCTCTGCACACATTTATGTAGCGTCTTATATGGACATCTACGCAGACACGTATGTAGCGTCCTACAATTATATATTTGTAGGCAACGTTTTGAGTACGTGTAGGACGACTTACGACTGACGATTAGTCTTCGAGTCGGTCGTCTATAATGTTTCTCTTAAAGCGTATTAGACTGACGCTTCACATCATCCACAGAGAAGTCTGCACATATACACATATATATAAATGTAAAGGTACATACAACTGCAGTCTTTGTCCACGACTTCAGCCTCTCTCCATATGTATCTATACATGTATATACAAGTGCAGTCTTCGTCCACAACTTCTCTGTCGCTGGGGGCAGTAGGAGAGAGACGTCCGTCACGACGACTTTTCCACCACCAGTGTGAAGGAAACGGAGTTCTCTGCTTGTTTTGATTTAAATGATAATTACACGTAATATATATATACATAAATTGTCTGTCGCTGTCTCTTTCTCCCTCTCTTTACATGTATATAACATATCCATCCATATATATATATATGAACTACATCTACATACATATAGGGCAGTTCGAGTACCAGAACACACTAGGAGATTTAACGCATCGAGACTTTCCCAATCCTTCTGCCTTGGTCTGGTGTACGTACACCGCACTCTCCGGTCACTCCTTCGTATAAAGAAGAAGAAGAGGAAAAGCTCTGGACGTCTGGCTCACACACCGAGAGAGCGTTGCTGTTTCGTACGTACACCGAGAACCTTGCTGTGGTGTATGTACACCGACAGCGTTTCTCTTGTTTGTGTACACCGAGAGCGTTGTTCTTGTGAATGTGCACCGCGAGCGTTGCTTTTGGGTGTACACACACCGAGAGCGTTGCCCTCGGGTGTACATACACCGAGAGTGTTGTTCTTGTTTGTGTACGCCGAGAGCGTTAGGTATACATACACCGAGAGCGTTGCCCTCCGGTGTACATACACCGAGAGCGTTGCCCTCCGGTGTACATACACCGAGAGCGTTGTTCTTGTTTGTGTACGCCGAGAGCGTTGCCCTTGGGTGTGCATACACCGAGAGCGTCGCTCTTGGGTGTATATACACCGAATGCGTTGCTCTTGGGTGTATATACACCGAATGCGTTGCTCTTGGATGTATGTACACCGAATGCGATTCTCTTGGGTGCATATACACCGAAAGCGCTGCTCTTGGTGTGTTTGTACACCGCGTGCACTTTTTCTTAGAACGTACTCGGGTTTTGATGTTATTGACAACGACTTGTTTCTCCAACTTCAGCGACTCCACTTCTCTGCGAACTGCGTCCATTCCTTGGTGTCGCAACGCGCTGACCGGCAGCACCTCTCCCACGCGGCCGCGAAACGCCTCGACGTCCTCCTTCACCTAAAAACAAAGCAGCAGTAACAGCAGCAGCATCAGCAGCAGCAACAGCAGCAGTAATAGCTGTACGGCCGACAGCAGCACCGCCCCCGGCAACAACAGCAGCAGCAAACAGCAGCAACAACGCGCCAACACGTGCTACGTAAGAGCAGCAGCAGCAGCAACGCGTGAAGGCATGTAGCAGCCGCAGCACCGAAAAGAGACGAAGTGTGAAGGAGATCAGCAACAAGAGGAGAAGCAGCAGCCGAAGGAGCAGGAAGAGTCGCGACTGCAGCAGCAAAAAAACTAGCTATCAGTGGAGTATCGCAGGCCAGCAGTGAGAGCGGCGACCCCCCTCCCAACGTACGAATCCGCAGCAGCAGCGAGATGAGGAGCAGCAGCGCCTCCACCAGCAGCACCCCACAAGGAAAAGAAGAAGGAAACTGCCACAGACGTTTCCGCAGGGCCGGCGGGGAGCAGCAGCAACAGCAGCAGTCAACGCAGTCGCACGCTGCTGCCTCCACCTCCTCCCTCGCAATACCTCTTTTTCTGCTTCGTCTTCGAATAGCGTCATCTGTGTCCTCTTCTCTGCCGCTTGCTGCTGCTGCTGCCGACGGGTGTTCCTCTTCGAGACTCTCGAGCTTCTCTTCTCCTCTGCTTCTGTTGCTGCAGCCTTTGTCTCGTCGGTTCTCCCTCTCTAGTGTTGTTCGCTCTTTTCCGTCTCCGTGTCCTAGCTTTTCCTCCTCTCCCTCTCCCCAGGGCACGGGTGCTTCTCTTTTGGTTCCCTTCTCTTCCTCTGCCTCTTCTTGTTTATCCTTCTCATGCTGCTGTCACTGCTCCCTTGCTGCTGTTCCTGCTTCTCTTATTTCTCGTTTCCTCTTCCGCTCTGTTCTTCTCCTCCCGCTCCTCTTCCCTTCTCTCTTCTCCTTCCCTTCTCGCCTGCACTGCTGCCTTGTCCTTCTGCTACTGCTTGTTCTTCTTCTCTGGTTCTTATTTGTCGTTTGCTTCTGCCGCTGCCGTTGCTGCTTTTCTTCCCTTTCCCTGACATCTTCTGTCTTCAGCTTCTACTTGCTTTTCCTTTTTTTCCTTCTCTTCTTCCCTCGTCCTCTCCCGTTCTCTCTGCCTCCTCCTTCTCCTCCTTTTCCTGCAGTTTCTCTTTTCTTCTAAAATTATGTCCGCCCACCAGCATGAGGCAGCGGGTGAGGTCCCGTGGCTTTACGCGGTCGCACTTGGTCAACAGCAACTGCCACGGCACGCGCCAGCGCTGCAGAAACAGCAGCAGCTCGCGGTCGCTTTCCTTCAGTCCGACCTTTGCGTCGATTAATACAAACACCCGCCGCAAGTTTCTGCAGCACCCCACAGCAGCGGCAGTAGCAGCAAGACAAAGCAGTAGCGAGGAGCGCGACCAGTCGCAGCATGCAAGCTAGCAGCAGCACCGAGAACAACAGCTGCAAGAGCAGCAGCAGTTGCAACAGCAGCAACAAGAAGAAGCAAAGCGAGCAAAGCGAGCCGCAGCATCGGCAGCAGCAAGAACCACGGCAATAGCAGCAGCAAGAGCAGTCAAGTAATCCGCAGCAAGAACAGTCAAGTAATCCGGCAAGAGGAGCAGCAAGATGCGCGACAGCAGCCGAAGACAGCAGCGGCAACAAGGAGCAGCAAGAGAAATCAATGGAGCGGCAGTGACGAAACACAGCAGCAGCAACATGCCTCCTGCATCTCTTTCAAACGGAGGGGCGGAACACCGGCGCAACAGCGCCCCCAGGGAGGAGCAGCAGCAGTCGTAGAAAGCAGCGAAGGACGTGGTCACGCCGAAACAGCACTTGGCGCTCTCCCGTCTCTCCCGTTTTTCTTCTCTTCCCCTATCTCTCCTCCCCCGGTTCTCTTCCTTGTTTCTCTTCCTTCTTTTTCTCCTCTTCCTTTTGAGTTTGTTCTCATCTGCTGTCTCGTTCCTCGGTGGTCCTGCTGCACACTCTTCTTTGAGGTCCGCCGGGAGAAGAGACGTACCCGCGGGTCTTGAGGTAATGAAGAGAAAACTCAGTCCACTGCAAACGTGTTGCGGCGTCGGCCTTCGCGTAGCCGTAGCCCGGCAAGTCCACCAAACAAATCATTCCGGGAGAGCCCGCCTGCATGCTCAGCAGCAGCAGCACGGGCAGCAGCAACGGACAAGTGAAAGCTGCGAGAGTCGCACACGGAGAGCAGGGTGAACTGCAGCAGCTGCGCAAGAGAGCAGCAGCAGTAGCAAGAGGAGTCGTAGAATCGGCAGCACGCGCTCTACGATCAGTAGAAATAGCGGCAGCAGCGGCACCTGGGAGCCGCCGCAACAGCAGCACCAGCACCAGCACAGCAACAGCAGCAGCACCGCAGCAGCAGCAGCAGCAGCACCGCAGCAGCAGCAGCAGCACCGCAGCAGCAGCAGCACCGCAGCAGCAACGCAGAAGCAGCAGCGGCATCGCAGCAAAAGCAACAGCGTCGCAGCAACAGCAAGGGCACCGCAGCAGAAGCAGCGGTACCGCCGCAACAAGAGGAGGAGAACGGTGAAGGCGGGTAGCAGAAAGTGCTCACTGGCGCAGCGCGTGGCAGCAAGTGGAGTACGAGTGTACGGACCTGATGTCAAGCCGTTCTTTGTCTCTGCTGTCCCGTCCCTTCGTAGAGAAAGGCAACCCTTGGGACACAGCAGGAACAGGTATAGAAATATACGTATCTGTACAAGGGTTACTACTTATACGTACACATACACATAAACGTAGAAATATGCATATCTATACATGTATGGATGTATACACAGATACATATCTATGTACGCACATACGTATCTGTATGCATACGCATCTACTTCGATATCTATGTCTATATATATGTATATATAGTTAGGTATAAATATATGTAGATTAGTATATGTGTGGATGAGTTACGTGTATACTTATGCATGCGTATAAGCCGGTGCGGCCATACGCGTAGACGATACCTCTCTGGATATATTCATACCTTTATATCTATATGTATCTACCTATATATCTATCTACATATGTACCTATCTGCGTATCTATATATACACATATATATGTGTATCTCTCTCTCTCCATATATATATATATATGTACACACGTTTCGTGCTAGTGAGCCTGTATAGATGTATACGTACCCACACATACCCATACATATATATATATATATATACACGTGCAGAAATCTCTAGATTCGCAAACTTTTACACATACATAAAGCTATACTTACGTATATCTGTACATATATCTATACACGTACACCTACTTATGCGTACACACCTCTATATATACATTCTCTCTCTCTATATATATATATGTATATACGTGTACATATATATATATATATGTGTATATATATATATGTGTATATATATATGTGTATGTATATGCGAAAAAGCTCTCTCTTATTCACTCCCTTTGTGTATCTCATATACATATGCAAACGTATACATCCATATATAGACACGCGTAGTTTTTGAAGACAGAGAACCGCTGGGGTGTGTACCAAAGATACAGGCACTGCTGTTGCATTTGAGAAAAGGCTGCTGCGCTGCCTGCCCCTCTCCCTCCGTCTGTTCTTCACATATTTCTTCAGCTCCCCTTCCGTCTGCCGCTCCTGTCGCTCCTGTTGTTGTCCTGTTGCTGCGGCTACCACTCCTGTTCCCGCTGCTGCCTCCCCTGATGCTGCTGTTGCCTCTCGTGCTGCTGTACCCCTTCTCCTGCTGCTGCTGCTACGGCTGCCTCTCGTGTTGCGGCTCGTGTGCTGCAGCCGTGCGTGTCGCTTTTGGTGCCGCCGCTGCTGCTGCAGTTGCTGTTGCTGTTGCTTCTACTGTGCCGTGTCCCAGCGTCATTTACTTTGAAGAAAAGCAGCTGTTGCGTAGTGCCCGGCGTGCGGCCGACAGCAGACGTGAGGCGTCTTCCCGCCAGTTCGTTCAGTAGGGTGCTCTTCCCCACATTCGAACGCCCGGCAAAAGCTACCTGCAAGACCCCGTAGCAGATATCTCGAAGGAGACGCCACACGGATCAAGCGCAACAACACTTCCGCGGTGGTTCACAAGAAATGAGAGGAGACAGCGAAGGCAGAAAGAGAGAAAGAGAATGAAACTTCCTCCCTTTGCTTATCTCTCTGTGATGCTCTCTACCTCTTCTTCTTCGCCCCAGCACCGCACGACCGAGCGCGTGAAGACACGATTTACGAAGGAGTTTGTACAGGAAAAGGAAAACAGGAAGTCCTCGGGATGGTACACAGAAACATCTGCCTGATAAACGCACGCGGAAAGAGGAGGCGTTCAGCAGCAGCAGAGGCCATACAGCAACAAGCGACACGAAGTGCCGCAGCTGCAGAAGGAGCAAAGGCAGCAGCGGCAGCTGCAGCCGGACAGCAGTGCAGAGAGCAGGAGAGGGGGAAGCGACAGCAGCCGCAGCGCTGCAGACGGCAGCAGCAGGCGAGAGGAGGAGCAACACACGGCCACCCGCAGGGGGCAGAGCAGCGCGCAGCGCGGGAAGAACAGCAACAGAAGCAGGAGCCAAGAGAGCCGATACAGCAGCAGCAGCAGAAGCAGCAGCATTGGCAGCTGATGCAGAAGCCGTACTCGCAGCAGGGTGAGAACAGCAGCAGCAGTAGCAACCCGAGCAGCAGCAGCAGCAGTATCTCGAGCAGCAGCAGCAGCAGTATCTCGAGCAGCAGCAGCAGCAGTATCTCGAGCAGCAGCAGCAGTAGTTCGAGCGGCAGCAGTAGCAGTAGTTCGAGCAGCAGCAGTAGTTGGAGCAGCAGCAGGAGCAAGGGCCGGAGCAGCAGCGGCAGGAATAGCTCGCGCTGCAGCAGCAGTAGCTCGAGCAGCAGCAGCAGGAGTGGCGAAAGTACCTCAGAGCAGCGACAAACGTAGCTCACGCAACAGCAAAAGTAGCTCGAGCAGCAGCAACAGGAACCCCGGCAGCAGCAGCAGTAGTTATAGCAGGAGCAGCAGGAGGAGCCCGAGCAGCAGCAGCAGTCCCACCAGCAGCAGCACCAGAAGCCCAAGTGGCGGCTGCAGAAGCAGGAGCCTGAGAAGCAGCAGCAGCAGGAGGCCGAGTAGCCGCAGCAGGACTAGCTCGGGGAGGAGCAGGCACCAGGACAGCAGCAAGTGCAACGCGAATAACGGGAGAGGGTGGTGGCCGCAGGAGACCGACTTCAGGAAGAAGTGGGGGCGGCAGCTCTTCTTCGCAGAGAGCAGCGCGCCATCGCTCGAGCCGCGGTTTAATTTGGCCGATAAATATCGGACACCGCGCGCTCGCGCTTTTGTCTCCCTGCAGTAGCTGCAGGCACAGCAGCAGCAGCACTCTCCAGTAGCAAGTGCATCTCTCCCTCTTACTTCTTCTTCTGCATATATATGCGTATGTGAACACGCGTATCTCTCCACATATATACACGTGTAGGCATTGCCGCGCAGTCTTCACACATGTGTGTGCACTCGTGTATACACTGACAGACACACAAAAATAGAGAGGAATTCACAAGTCCCTCTCTCTCCATCTCTCCCTACACATATATATATATACATATATATATATCTATACATATATATATATATACAGAGAGAGAGAGACGCAGACGCGTGTGTTCATACGTAAGCCCACGGGGAGGGAGGTAGACCCAAGCGCTCATACGTGAGATCGTATATATCTGCACATATGTGTACGTCTACACACGTATATATACAGAGAGAAAGAGAAAAACAGGTACATGCATATGCTTGTCTACGTAAGCCCATATATGTACATATACACACATACATATATGTATATATATAGAGAGAGAGAGAAAAGTAGGTAGATGCAAACGATTACAGGTGAGCCCCGGAAAATTATATGTGTGTGAAGATAGGGAGAGAGACAGAGAGACAGACGTGTGCCTCTACTGAACTCCACATACATCCATATGTGCGTATATGTGTAGAGAGAGATAGGCAGAAATACACACACACACACACACATGTCTAGACATAAGAAGCCGGCGCACATATGTAGACACGTGTGTATACATAAGCGCGGCGGCCCACGTGAGCACACCTCGCAGTGAGAGCGAACACAAATATATATATATATATGTGTACGATAGACAGTTACAGAATTTTGCATGCAAGGAAAGACGGAATAAACGTACGGACAGAGACCCACGCTTGTGGCGGCCATTTGCGCGGATCGAGCACTTCCTCGCTTGCACTTCTCCGAACTTCTGGACGGATTTCTCAGGCGCATGCATGTGCACTATATATACTTGTGTGTATATATTAAATAGCGGCTGTGGTATAGACGTGTGCCCTGAAAATATGTACCGGCATACGAAGCATAACGTATCTATACATATGTGTACATATATATGCACATTTGTATGTATACATACGTGGCAAAATGTACCTCTCTTTCTCTGCCTGCATGATACAACGTCTTTATACATATACATATATATATATATATTCTCACCACCTCCGCAGACGACTACGTAAATGTGTACAGACCTATACACTTATATATATATGTACAGCTATACACGAACATTAACATATATATATATATATATATGAAAATGTACAAATATAAACGTATGCGCAGCTATATACTATATATATATGTATGGGAACAGGTATACACGAACGTTAAGATATATGTATATATGAAAGTGTACAAATATAAACGTGTATGTAGCTATGTGTGTCAGCGCATCGAATGCACACATACTGATATACGGATCTATGCTGCAGAATCATATACATATATACATATGTGTATACATACATACATACATGTCACAGAAGAATGTATATATACATATATATACGTATATGCTGCAGAAATATATATATATATATATGTATATATGTTACAGAAGTATGTATATGGATATGTGTATATGTATATGTATATGTATGTTATCGAATAGTTTATACCTATATATATAATATATATATCCATGTCTGTATATACATATATTTATTCATATATATATCTCAATTTACCTATATATATATATATGTATGTTAGAGACGTATGTAGAGACGTATGTATATGTATGTATATGAATAAGAAGTGCGAACCTGAAATTGGTGGGGATGTGCATGAATGAGAGGAATACGTGTGCGTGCGTGTGGAGGGGAGGTCGCGGGATGACGCGGGCTCAACAGAGAAAAGGAGAAGCTTCCCGACATACCTGTCTTCTCTTTTCAGCAACATTCTGCGGCGCGCCGAGCTGCTGCGCCCGAACATACGCATGCACTTTCGGGTCCAGCAGCTTCTTCTTCTTCATTCGTTGCTGCAACGAGGGGCGGGGAAAGCATCCCTCCTCCTGCAGCGTCTCGTGCTGCTGCTGCTGTCCCACCACCGCAGGTCCTGCCATGCGGGTGCTTGTCACGCTGCTGTGCGCGAGCCTTCTTCCCAGGTCTCGGCCGCTGCTGCTGTCACCGCCCCGCAGCAGCCACCCCCTACCACTGCTGCTGCTGCCGCCGATGAGGCGGCTGCTGCACCAGCCGCGTAGACCGCTGCTCGCGCTGCTGCTGCTCCTGCTCCTCCTCCTCGTTGTCGTCGTGGAGGACCGGGAACAGTTGCTGCTGCTCGACTGCCTGCAGGTGCCGCTACGGCAGCCCCAGCTGCTACTGCTGCTGGTGCTACTGCTGCTGCTGCTACTGCTGCTGCTGCGGCCCACAGTTCGCCTGCTGCTTCCGGCGCTGCTGAGGCTGCTTCTCGTCTCCCTTTGACCGATGCTGCTGTTTCTGAAGTTGCTGTTACTGCCGCTGCTGCAGCTGCTGCTGCACTTTACGACGCAACTGCAAACACTGCTGCCACGTTGTAAGCAAAGTCGTTGTGCCGGCAGCAGCGCGGAGCAGCAGCAGCAGCAAGAGCAGCAAGACGAGAAGGACGACGACGCATGAAGGAGCTGCGCTCTCGCAGTTGCAGTGCAGAGTTCTCTGTGAGGAGGAGCAGCGACTCCACCACCACTGCCAGAAGGTGAAGAAGCAGCAAATTCTTCTACATCTCCTACGTGCCTTCGGCCTGCGGCTACTGCTGCAATGAGGATTGAGAGAGGAATATGCTTCTGCAGCCGGGACGCAGTTGCACCAGCCCGTACAACTCCTGCTGCCTGTGTAACGACTGCCACTGGTGCTTCTGCTGCTGCATCTTCCGCTTTTGCCGCTGCATGACCCACAGCTGCAATACCTCCTGCTGCTGCTACTACGTGTCCTCGTACTGTTCCTCCTGCTGCTACGTGTCCTGCTGCTGCTGCGGCTGCTTCCAGGCGTCCTGCAGCAGCAGCGGTCTCTACGCGTCCTGCTGGTAGCGCTTCTTCTACACGTCCAGCTGCTGCTGTTGCGCAGCCTGCTGGTGCTGTGGGCGTTGCTACACCTTGTGTTGCTACATCCTGTATTGTTACTGACGCACTTCCTCTTATTTCTGCTGCTGCACGTACGCAGCCAACAGAATTAGCAGCTGCAGCTGCTACTACCGCAGTAGAGGGCCCTGCTGGCACAAAGAGGTCTCGTGCTACTGTGGCACGGCTGTGGGGAGCATGAGGCGCAGCAGGCAACGCAGCAGCAGCAGAAGGGGAGGCGTGAGCAGCAGCGGCAGCGGGCGCGTGCGACACAGCAAAGAGAGAAGAAGACGCAGCAGTAGCAGCTGCAGAAGCAGCAGGAGCTCGCGGCACACCAAGAACAAGCGGCAGAGAAGCCGCAGGAGCAGCGAAGAAGGAGGACGGAAGGGTGAAGGCAGCACCAGGGAAGGAAGCAGGAGACGCAGCAGAAAATATGGGACGTGCAGGTGGCGCGGCAGGCGGAAGAAGCGAAGAAAAAGCAGGAGATGCGACGCCTGCACAAGACGCAGCAGAGAGAGCAGGCAATGCAGCAGCAGCAGAGGAGCCACATGCGGAAGCAGCAAGGAGGAAGGCAGTCGCGCGTGGACCGCAGCAAAGGGAAGCAGGCGGTGCAGCAGACCGCAGCCGGAAGACGCTGCTGCTGCGCGGGACGCAGCTTGCTGCTGCTGCGCCTCCTGCAGCTCTCTGCATGCCTACAAGACTCGCAGCAGCAGCTGCAACATCAGCAGCCGCAGCAGACGCACGTCGTGAAGACGAGATTCAGACATTCGACTCCGGCAATGGCTGGTACGCAGCAACGGGGCAAGGACGCACCACCACGTTGCCCTTCTGACCGCTGCTCGTGCTGCTCCTCATCCTCCTCCTCCGACATACTACTGCGGCTGTCGCCACTGGTGCTGTCGCTACTGGTGCTGTCGCTACTGGTGCTGTAGCTATTGCTGCTGCTGCTACTGCTGCTCTTGTTACTGCTGCTGAGGCTGCTCCTCCTCCTCCCCCCCACGTGGAGTACTGCTGCTGTTATTGCTGCTGGTGCGGCTGTTGTTACTGCTGCTGCGACTGTTGCTACTGCTGCTGCGGCTGTAGCTACTGCTGCTGCGGCTGTTGCTAATGGTGCTGCGGCTGTTGCTACTGCTGCTGCGGCTCTTGCTGCCGATGTGGCTCAGACTGCGCTGTCGTGTTCTGCTTCGGCTGGAGTCCGCTGCTGCTGCTGCTCCATGTGGTTTGAACTGCGGAAACCACTGCTGCGGCGGTGTACCAAGGAGACGCATATGCTGCTGCTGCAGCGGACGTTGTGCTGCTGCTTTTGTCAATGAGTCACCTGCGTAGGAGAAAGAAATAAGGCGGGAGTTTTCGAAAAAAGTTTATAGGGCCGCACGTATGAAGCCTTCTGGCGTAGCTTTTGCTGTTCTGACCTTTTTGCCCTGTTGCTGCTGGCGTTCCGGCTGTTCCTCTTCTTCCCTCGCGCTGCTCTGGGTGCTGGGGCTGCTCCGTCGTTCCTCCCTCAGCTGGTGCTGCTGCTGCTGTTCAAGCTGCTGCTACTGTTCAAGCTGCTGCTCTCCCCCGCAGCTCTCCTCTTGCTGCTGCAGTCCCGGCCACTGCTCTTTTCCCTACCACTGCTGCTGTCTCTGCTGCCCTTCCTTTCACGCTGCCTCCGCTGCGGACGTAGCTGCCGCCGCTGCTGCTGCTGGTCTTCGCCCTGCCTGCTGGCGTCGCTGTTGCTGTTGCCTTTCCTCGGTTTCCCGCTGCTGCAGAGCGTGCGGCAGTCCGGCGCGAGGAACGCTGCAACGGCGACGGCTAAATTTCTCCTACTATTTCTACGGCGCTGCTGCTGTACTTTGTGGCAGCTGGGCAGGCGGCAGCCCCCTGTTTCCAGTTCTGCCAGGAAAAACTTTGCCAGGTGCGAAGTTTCACTAAGAATAGATAATTGCCATGGGCCACGAGCGTATTAAGGCAACACACACGCAATATGAAGGAAAAAGAAGCACAAATAAAGCTGCCGTCTTGCAGTGCCGCCGTAGTTGTGACACACCCACAGCGGCAGGAGGACGCGCGCACGAGCAGCAACAGCAGTGGCCGCAGCAGCAGGGCCACAGCAGCATCTGCAGCAGCAACACAAATATGGGAGAGAAACAGTAGCACAGGAATGCGTGGTAATGACTTTGGCGGAAGCAACGGCTGCTGCAGCGGCGGCACCTGCACCACCGCCCTGCTCACGTCGATCCTGCGCGCGACAGAGAGCCGCAGGGAGAGAAGCTCCCAGGGCGGGGACGAGAAGAAAGACGCTTCTGCGGTCCAAAAGGGAGGAGAAAATGGAGAATGAATAGAAGGGACCTACTGTAGACAGAAAACGGAGAAGTCTTCGGGCGGTGTGTGCGGAGCAGACCCCGCTGCTGTGTCCTGTCGGCGCATGCGCTTCATCGGCTGCACACCAGCAGGACGAGGACCGGCAGCAGTCGCAGGAGCGACAGGAACGGCAGCAGCAGCAGGCCGACGGCTGCGGCAGCGAATGCTTTTGGGGTGGGCAGTGATAAAATAGAAGCAAAGCGGCGGCGCTTGAGACGCGAAGAAGCAGCTGCAGCAACTGGAGATTTCGAAGGGAAGCAACAGGAGAGACAGCTCCTGAGAAGCAGACACGGCATGCAGCTTCTGCAGCAGTAGCGACACTGCAGAGCAGACACATGCGCAGCAGCAGCAGCAGCAGCAGCAGCACCAGCAACGGCAGCGCCAGCAGCCGGGACAGCGTCAGCAGCACCGGCAGCTGCTGAATGAACCGCATTGGCGGCAGCACCACGGGCAGCATCGGGAAGAGCTGTACCGGCGGCAGTAGCAGATGGAGACTCCGCAGCAACAGCGTTAGCGCAGTAGCAGCCGGAGGAGCGGCAGGAGCAGCGCCACCGGAAGGGCAACAACAGCAGCACACCACAGGCGGCAACGCAGAGGCACCCAAAGCAGCAACGGCTACAATACGTGTGGACACCAGCCGCTTCAGCCGGGCGTCAGCAACGCCAGTGACGCAGGGAAGACAACTGGAGAGCGCCGGCAGCAGCAACGGCAGCACAGGCAGCAGCAACAACAGCAGCAATACAGGAAACAGCAGCGACAAGAAGAGCAGCAGCAGCATAAACAGCAACAGCACTAGCGTGAGAAGCAGCGATGACGTCAGGTGCGGCAGCTGCCGGTGGGGCTGCAGCCGCTGCGCCTGCTGCAGCTCCAGCTGCTGCTCCTTCACCTGCCTCTACTGCTACTGCTGTTACGTATTCTGCAGTCCTTGCTACTGCTGCTGTCGCGGCGCGAGCGGCTGCTCCACGTTGGGCTGCTTCTGTAGCCGCTGCTGCTTGTGCGTGCGCCGTAGCACCGCGTCCTGCTGCTCCTGCTGCTTCTGCTGCGTTTGCTGGGACGTCCTGGCTGGGTCACCCCTGCTCTGCTGCTGGCCCCCAGACGCGTCACGTGCTCTGCACGCCTTGTTCGCCGCTGCACCGTGCCGCAGCAGCAGCAGCAACGTCAACAGCAGGAGGGACAGAGGCCGCAGGTGCAGCGGCGGGACGAGAGAAGCGGCAGGTGCGACAGCAGCAACGGCAGCAGCAGCAGCAGCAGAGACAGCGCAGCAGGAACGAGGCTTGGAAATGCTTTCGACGGGCGTGTGTTCGTCCCTCAAGGCGACCTGTTGCTGCTGTCGACGCCGCAACCCCGTTGTTATCTGCTGCTGCCCGGGCTACCGCTACGTTGTCTTCAGCAGCAGCAGCGTTCCTCTCTTTTCGCCAAGTAATCGTATTTGCTGGTGCTCCTTCCACCCGCTCAGCTGCTTCCGTCCTCTCTCCCCTTCCTCCTGCGTCCCGTACTCCTCCCCGCCGTCTCGTCTCCGGAGCTCTTTCGCTCGCCCTTGAATCTGCTTCTTGTGTCTCGGCTCCTGCTTTTGGTGATCCACCTGTTCTTGCTACTGCGTTCTCTGCTGGTGCTGCCTGTCCAGCTGCTGCTCCTGCTCCCTCTGCTCCGCATCTCTCTACTGCTGCAGCTTTCCTCCGTTCTGCTGCTGCCGCCGGAGGGCGCTCCGCAGAACCAGCTGCGGCAGAGGCTTTCCGTCTTCACACCGGCTGTCCTGCTGCCGCTCACTTGTACTCTACAGTCTCGCCTGCCTGCGGCTGTGGCCGCAGTGCTGCCGCTGCGACAAAATCTACACCCCACACCGCCGCCCTTTCTGCCACAGTACGACATGAAGACGACACCACTGCTGCTGCTGCAACAGTACGCCTGCCTCCGGCTCTTCCTGCCGCCGTTGCTGCGGCACGGCAACTTCTTGTAAGCTCTGCTGTTGCTGTTGTAGGCCCTGCGGCTGTCGCAGGAGCACAGCTGCTGCAGACTTACTCCGCAACCGCGGCTGCTGCTGCGAACGACTTTCCGTTCCTCAGTATTCCTTCTGCTGCTACTGCTGCTCCTGCAGCAAGCCCCCCAGGCCATGCATATTTTTCTGCTGCTGCTGCTGCGACAGGGCGCTTCTACAACACTGCCTCATCTGGTGCTGCTGCTGGTGCTGAGCCGCGCTCCAGCTTCGGCTCTACAGCTGGCAGGGAGTGCGAGAGCAGCGGGGCCCTGCTGCTCCGCCGTGCCGGGGCAGCCAGCCCGACAGTCAGACCCAGAGCGCGACACCCAGCAGCAAGAGCAGCAGCAGCAGCACTGACAGCAGCAGCGACAGCAGCAACAGGCGTGGGAGCCGAACGACCCGCAGCAGCAACTCTAGCGGCAGCAGCAGGAGCAGTCATGGGAGCAGCACGAGCAGCAGCAGCAGCAGCAGCCGGAGCAGGAAGAAGGTCAGCGGCGGTGAAAGCGAGAGCAGCAGAAGCAACGACAGCTGCAGCAACGCCAGCAGCAGCAATATCCAAAACGAGAGAAGTAACAGCAGGCAGATCCCGAGTGCTGCTTGCTTCCTCTGCATGTGCGGCTGGACAGACCACAAGGAAGAAACAGCAGCAGGCTACCCAAGGAGACATAAATCACGCTGCTCTTTCCTTTTTTGCTGCTGCAACGGCTCCGGCTGCTGTGGCCGCGACAACGTTGCCCTCCGCTGGTGCCCTGCGTGCCCACGGTCATGCTGCTGTTGCTGCGGGAACCTTACTTTTCAGCACTGCTGCTCTTGCTGGGTCCGCTGCAAGTAGTAGCAGTGACAAAGCTGCAGGAAGTTCTCCTCCTGCTAAAGCGGCTGCAGAAGATCATTTCTCCTGTCGCTGTCGTGGGGAAGCGCTACGTTCTACTACTGCTGCCGTCGATGTATCGCTGGCGCAGCCGCCTGTATTCTTCCCTTCTGCTGCCGCTCCTTCTGCTGCCGCTCCTTCTGCTGCCGCTCCTTCCGCTGCCGCTCCTTCCGCTGCCGCTCCTTCCGCTGCCGCTCCTGCTGCCGCTCCTTCTGCTGCCGCCTCCGCCTTGGGCACATGCGCTGGTGCTGCGGCACTGCCTTATTCTTCCTCTTCCGCTGCTGCTGCTGTTGCGTCACCTGCTGCTGCTGTTGGAGCACCTGCGACGGCTGCTGTTGCGCCCGCTGTTGCTACTGTTGTGACCCCTGCTGATGCTGCTGGAGGACGTGCTGCTGGTGCAGCAACACCTGAAGCTGCTGTGTCACCGTGTGGGGAAGCTGCTGCTGCCTTGTCACTGGCTGCAGGACTGGCAGCAGCAGCAGCAGGCGGAGGTAGAGACGCAGCAGCAGCTGCTGTGCTGCAGGCGGTGCTGCTCCGGTTGCAGGAGCCGCACCGGGAAGGGCCGGTTCATCGGAATGTTATCCTGAGCCCACACCTGCTAAAGCCACGGACAGCAACAGATGCAGCAGCAGCAGCAGCGGCAGCGACAACCGGAGCAGCAGCAGAGGTGGTGCACGCAGCTGCTGCAGATCCTGAAGGAGGAGCAACAGCCGCAGCGGCGGAGGTGAAGAGGGTAGCGGGAGCAACAACGCGTGGGGAAGACGAAGCTGCAGCAGCAGTCCTGGGAGACGCACGCACAGCAGAGCAAGGCCAAGCAGCAAAGTGGGAAGTTTCCTCAGTGACCAAAAGAGGAACACCAGAAGCAGCAGTACAAGCAAGGAGAGAAGAGAGAAGCGGTGGACCAGCAGCAGGAGAGGCAGTTGACAGAGATGTCACACCCCAAGGTGCAGCAGAAGCCGCCGGAAGAAGAAGCGCCGCATGGGGAGGAGCAGCAGAGGCAGCAGCAATGGAAGGAAGAGAGTGGGAGGAGCAGCACGCGCACATGAAGGATAGCGTGGGAGCACCTGCTGCTGCTGTGAGTGATGGAGTGCAGCAGCAGCTGTCTCATAGAAAGAGAAGAGGAGTGGATGACTCTGCTGCTGCTGCTACTGCCTCTGCTGATGTCGCTTCTTTTGCTTCTGTTGCTCGTGCTGCTTCTCGTGCTGCTGGTACGCCTGCTGCCGATGCTGTACGTGCTTCTCCCGTCTCAGCGGCTGTCACACCTGCTCCTTCTGCTGTTGCACATGTTGCCGAGGCAGAACGAGAGAAAGGGGGAGCGTTGCTGCACGTAGAATTGACGAGGGAGACGCTTCGCCTCGAGTTTGATAGCTGCCAACATTTCCTTTACCAGATGCTAGCAGCTCTGAAGACGAGCAGCGACCTGCTGATTTCGGGTGAACAAGCAAATGCAGCAGAGAGTGCGGCGGCAGCAAGAGAGATAGCTGCAGCAGCAGCAAGCGAAAGAAGGAAAGGCACGAGCAGCAACAGCATAACAGAAGCAGCAGGCGCATGTGCAGAGGGAGAAAGTGAGGCAGCGAGAAAAGCAGCAGGAGCAGTGTTGGAAGAACGGGAAGCTGCAGCAGCAGGAGGAAGAGAGAAAGGAGAAGGAGAAGTGCAGGCAGCCCTCGCAGCAGCTAGACGAAAGAAGGAGAAGAAGAAAAAGGCAGTTGCTCTCAAGCGGAAACTAGCTTCAGGACAGAGGGCTGCAGCAGCTGAGGCAGAAGGCAGAGGAGAAGGAGGAAAAGACAGAAGGAATGTTGCAGACCATTTACCAGCAGAGAAAAACGCAGCTGCAGCAGTGGAGCTATCGGCAGCAGCAGCGCCAGCAACACGCCCTAGTAAAGCGAATGCAGCAGGAAAGAAGGAAGGGGTCGCAGGTATAGGGAAGACTAGGAGAGCATCAGCAGCAGCAGTCGAAAGGGTGGCAGCAGTACCGAAGGCCAGGGAAGACGCAACAGCATCAGAACGGAGTGCAGCAGCCGACGAGGTGGCACGAGGAAGTGCAGCACCGAAACGTGAAGCAGCAGACTGCCATCAAGAAGCAGCAGGAAGAAAAGAGACAGCGACGAGAGAAACGGGAAGAGGAGAAAGAAGAAAAGGCAAAGAGAAAGCACCAGGACTCGACGCAGGCAGAGCGACAAGAGAAAGCAGACGTGTGAGCGCAGGGGAAACACAATTTGCTGCAGCAGGAGCACCAGGAGAAACCGAAATAGAACCAGCAGCAGCAGCAGGTCCAACAGCAGTCAGAGCAGCAAACAACGACGTTGCCTCTGCTGCTGCAGCGATAAGCAGGAGCAGTGAAGACTGCTGCGGCTCAGCAGCAGGGGCGGGCGAAAAGTTGAGCGAAGAAGCGGGAGCAGCAGCACAGGACGTGCAGTGCGAAAGAGAATCAGCAGGAGTGAGAGACGAGGAGACAGGCGCACAGGGTGCATGCAACGGTGAAGAAGAAGAAGAAGAAAACAAAGCAAGAAGGCGGCAGGCTGCGAGAGCAGCAGCAGAAGCAGCAGCAGCGCTCGTCTTAGAAGTCCATAATCGCGTGTGTATAGGCGCAGGCGCCACCGTCGTCCTCAATAGACACCGGCTGCTCGAGCTGTTGCTGCAGCAAAAGAAACAGCAGCAGCAGCAGAGGCAGCAGCAGCTGCAGCCACTAGAAGAGCAGCAGCAAAAGGACAAGCGCGAGTAGCAGCAGAGGCAGGGAAGAAGAAGAAGCGGCAGCAGAAATAGGAGGTAAAGCGCGCAGCGGGGACGCTAGTAGACGCCGCAGCGGCTGAAGTGACTGCTGCGTCCTGTGGAGTCGCAGCAGGAAGAGAAGAGGAGAAGAGCCTTGTGAACGGAAGCAGCAGCAGCAGCAAAGAAGCAGCAGAAGCAACAGCGGCACAAGTAGCGGCAGCAGCAGCCGCTCCTGAAACCCCGCAGCAGCAGATGCGGTACCGGTTTCGGAGGCGACAGCAGCAGACACGCAGACGCAGAAGAAACTGCAGGAAAAAGTACACAGGAAGATGCATGAAAAAGGTAGAGCGACGGGTGTAGAGCAGACAGAAACGCCTCACCTGATGCTGCTGCTGCTGCCAGAGAAGGCGCTTGGACCTGAGCAAGAATCCTGGCAGTTCATTATTTGGTCGCACGCAGTCGTGTGCTAGATAAGAACAGGCCAGAAAACACACGCACGTGTCTCTTACTATTAGAATTCTCTTCTTGGTTTTTTTCCCCTGTACACTAACACGTACGTTCGCGCACCCGGAGACATATACGTTTGTCTGTGTATGAATACCTAGACACGCATGCATATATGTATATGTATGTGAATTCGTTCTCTCTGTGCATGTAGTCGTACATTTAGATACGTATGTGCGCGTCTACATATGTATATATATATATATATTTTTATATGCCTCTATATATGCATGTAGTCACAGTGGTCTGAAAATCAAGAGGTCGAGGTGTAGAGAGAACGCTGTCTAGATGAATGCACACTGCGGAGAAGACCTGAATAGAGGAGGCTATCAAAACGGGGTAGCTGAATATAAATATATATATACACATATATATGTATACATGCATGTCTGCTCCATATACATTATACATATATGTATATATATACATATATAATATGCATTGATACGTAGTGTACGCCCATATATATTCTGCAGGTGGCGGCAAGAATGTGTGGGCAAAGTACATACACGTGTATGTATATATATATCTGTATATGTATGAATGTAAACGTATGATCCCATGTAATCTTACATACGTAAATCGTCCTCCGTAGGTGAATATATGTATATATATATATATATTATACGCGTTCATTTGTATGTACGTCTACGCATAGATATTTGTTTGCCCCTATGTACACGTCATCTGTTTTCTCTGATATACGGAATTCCCTATATTCGCTTGTATGGAAATATATGTCCGTTTGTCTCCCATGTCTTTCTTGCTATGTATCCATGCAAAAACTAATGCCTACAGATATATATACATATATGTTTGGATATTCGCCACGTAATATATATATATACACGTACACACATACATATTGAAAACGATGTACACATCCGGTCATGGTATGCGATGTGTGCGCATGCATGTTTGTATACACATCTCATACATATATATATGTATATATATATATGTATGTGTTGATGTACCCATATGTTGTCTACAGGCTGATGCATACACCTACCTGCGCATCCACGTGTGTACGTATACGTATAATCATATACATGTAATATATATATATATAGATGTGGGTGTGTAGCTGCGCTTTGATGACACATCTTTCTGCGGCGTTCTCGGTGCAGCTAGCCCGCGTGAATAGACGTGGATTGCGCAGAGAGCAATCACTTCGACTGAGGGCTGGTCGGTGCAGCTGCGAATATGTGCCTCTGCGTCTAGCGACGACACCCTCCGTACGCCCTTGCAATGGACTGCGGCATTGCATGCGCGCGCCCCCCCAGACCTGCCGGCAGGCGTCTCAGGCGATCCCCTGTAGAAGCACATGAACCGCGGGCGGTGCGTGGTTCGTCTGACGCCGTGCCGCCTCGCCCAAGAGATATGCACAACTTCGTCATGACGCAGAAAAGATGTAGCAGCCAGCTCAGCTGACGCGCGCAAACCATTGCGAGAGTGCCGCACAGCGTTGTTATAAGAAGAGCAGCTTCTCCCATTTTACGTGGATCGGCTGGTTGGGCAGTCTGCACCACGCCGTAAAAGTGGCATGTTGCAAGGTCACGTGCATCACGCTGTAAACATTCTCGTGTAGCAGGTGACGTGTACGCACTGTCTACATTGCAGAAGAGCTCCGCACGCGACTGCGAGAAGGAGTAGTACTGACGCAGACTTCCCGCCAGAAGCTGGCCGTCAAAAACGCCCTTGCTCTCATGTTCGCTGCCACCGGCGAAGAAACAGATGTATGGCACGCCGTTCAAGAACGGCTCTCGCTTCACGTGTAGCGCGTGCGCCTCACGCAGCTGCTGTGGATGTGTCTCTCCACATGGAAAACTGCTGCTCTGCGCAGCGCCGCAGCGCGCCGTTCGGAGACATACGCTTCGTCCATGCTATTCAACAACTCTGCACACACTTTTATCGGGCAGCAGCCCCAGCAGTGATAGTCCTGCCAGCGGCAGCAGCAGTCGTAGCTGCAGCGGCGCAAGGAAAGTTACAGGAGCAGGCATGCCAGTCGTAAGAGCGGCAGCGAAAGCTAAAACCTCTGCACGCAGGCGAACCGGTAGGAAGCCTCCTCTGGGGTCTACAGAGAGGTGTGCAGCAGATAGCTAATGCGGCACGGCTTCCACGTATGCAAGAAGCACGTAGCTTCACCTGGCGTCGACCGAACGTGCAGTTACCCTCCTGCGTTTGACTGCCCTGGGTGGACAGTCCGTCGGCCACAGGAAGTTGTACTTCCGACACAATCTCGCCTCGCACGTGGCAGCTGCAGTGCCCATTTCTCTTGTGGAAGATGCCGTCCGGTCTGCACAGTCCACCACCTCTTCAATACATGAAGCAGAGGGCCGGCTACACACATATTTGGAGTTGAGAGTACACGAGCGCTGCCTGTCGGAAATGGTTTAACTACGTACGCGGACACTAAATGATTCAACACGTTCCGGTCAGGGCTTCAGACAGCTCTGCATGCAGTGTAGGGGGCATACAATACACTGGAATGTGTAGCACTGTGGTGCAGTGCACTTCGGTCAAGGTGGTGTTTCGAGCAGCGCCGCGTGCATTTACCTGTGTACGGCTGTGAGCACAAGTGCTGTGCGCACAAGTCCGTGGTATATAGCTTGCTTACAAAATCCTTTCGTTCGAGTCGCACTTCAGCTACCTGTACACGCGAATGGGAACAGCGTTGCTTCGTCTGTACGGGTGCGACGCAGAAATATCTGACGCGTCTTGTAGCCCCCTGTTAGTGTCCGTATACGCGCGTGTGTATACACTTGTGCAGTTACATATATACATATATGTACAGAGTTCCGAATACCAGCGCAGGTTGCTGAGTAGCTTAGAGTTTTTATGTATCGTAATACGCCCCGAACGTGAACACGCAGTGCACCAGCACGCACGCCGACAAGTAAGATGGTAACCCTCTCGCGGCCATACGCTTCAGCAGCAAATGAATTCCTGCTGCTGAGTACCTGCCGTCGCAGCCCTGTCTGTGTAACGGGCGCGTAGCACTAGTGTTCTTTGTGCGTCGGCGTACGTATCCGTCTCACAAACGCATTCGGGGTCTAAAGAGACGGCGCCTTCGTAGTGAAGTACCAACTCAACACATGCGTACGTGACGCTGCAGCGGCTGCATACGATGTAGGGATGTATCGCGTCTATATACAGGTACGTCTCCTATACACACGTGTATATTTAAGTGAATGAATAGCTGACTCCTATTCTTTTTGAACGCATACGTCTGCAAACATGAGCAGCTTGTATTTGTAAATATTCACGTGTGTGAATTTGAATGTTTTTGAACCACCCTGTGTACGACAGAGACGGAAGCCTGGGGACGTACAGCTGGGCGTGTGTGTGTATACTTCATCGCTTGCAATTAACGAAGAGCACTGCGGTGTAGACGCGTTGTCGCGACACGTACGTGTACATATTTGTACGGATAGAGAGAAGATGCATATCCTGCACGGCGCTGCGTACTGCAGACGCTCCAAGGGCCTTAGAAGCAGCGGCGGCCCACATGCATACACAGGTATATGTACACAAAGTCGACGTTTCTATTCAAATATGGAAATGGGGGTTCTTGCGTCCTATGCACACCGTCACGGCCTCTACACACGTCCCCACGTCGCGCGACAGAAGTATGCATACGTACAAAATCAGCAACATGCACGTATATATTTGGTCGCACGGCATACATACAAGTTTGTTCACCTATATTGGAATATCAATTGACACTCTTATGTGCGCCTGTGTTTCTTCAGATACCTATATATATATATATATTTATATACCGACACACAGAAAGACAGGAAAAGTGGAAACACTCCGACATGTACGTACATATATATATAACGGGAAAGACAGAATGAAAATGGGGGAACTTATATATATATATACATATCACAAAAGACAAAAAGAGTAAATGAAGGAACTCCGACGTCTTAGGGATTCACCTACGCACAGCTGAGTGAAAGTGCGGGGAGCAGCACACGCAGGAGCGCACTCAACGGGCAGAAGCACAGCTGCATGAGGCCAACGCAGTCACCGTTTTCAGCAGCGGCAGTTTGACAAAGAGGAGCGAGTTGGAAGAAGCAGCAAGGTGGCATAGATTCCTCCTGATGGGTGCGCTGCTACCTCATCCACAAAGACTGACCAAGTACGTCACATGTAGATCTCTACACACGTGTAGACACATGCACGCATATATATACATATAATATATATATATATATATTTGAATAGAGCTAAGCCTACACAAACGCGGGAGTAATGCAAGTAGCGACCAGTGATCAAGCACCACCACGCCAGAATCTCACGCCAGCAGCACCATAGGGCTTGATCCGTTCCTCCCTCTCCACCTGCTGCTGGGGCAAGAAATACCGCTACGCTGCTGCTGCGGCTGCTTCGAAGCAGACCCACACGCCTCCTGCTGCTGCGGCGCGTTTGGGACGCGCGCATGGAGACCACTACACTACGCATGCAGGACGTCTGCATCCCACACCGCTGAACACGAACGTCTCATCGGAAAAGCTGTGGCTGACTCCTCCTCCTCCTCCTCTGCGTGTGTGTGTGTGTGTGTGTACGGAGATCTGTATGTATACCTCCCCAGTCCTCCTGCTTTTGGGCGCACACGCGCGGGATTTTTTTCGCTGTGAAGTACGCTTGGACTAGACAAATTGCATGCACACGCGCGCCGGCAGAGAGGAGGCTAGTCGTGAAAACCCGCACACGGACGTCTATCTAGTTCGCGAACCGCTGCGTTACACTCTCCACCTCAGTAGTGGCAGAGTATACGCGCCGGCGGAGATAGCCTGTCCTGAGTCAGAGATGAAGGCCTGGGGCTTATTTAACACAAGCAGCAGCGTATGTTGGCCGCGCATCACCAGCTGCCAAAATGCTGTAACACAGGCGCATCGTAACTCGCAAGAAAAAGAGCAGCGTCGGAGAAACACTGCTGCAACAAAACAGTAGCAGCTCCGAAAGAGGCAACAGCAGCAACACGACGGACGCGGTGAGCACCCAGATCCCCTCTCTCCTTCTTCTTCTTCTCCTTCTTCTTCTCCATCTTCAGTTGAACTGGCAGTCTTCATTGCGCCTTCACAGAAACCGAACGGAGCATCGAAATTCCCGAACACGAGTCCACGTAGCCACAACGTGTATACGTGTACATTCACCTGACGCATACTTCAATGTTCACACATAAAGATATAGACGCGAACGAAGAAGAGACGTACAAACATATACACACAGCTATGTCTGAAGACCCGCGTGTCCATACGACATGCACGCAAGTATGTGTCCACAATCCAGACATACACGAGAAAGCCATTATTTCACCTGCACGAACGAATGCATCTGTATATCCACACTCACCTATAATATACATGACTCCAGGCGCACGAACGTATGTGCGTATGTACGTTTAGAAAAGGATATACTTATACACACATACACATACGTAGGGCACCACACCATATTACTGCGTGTGAAAGAACAACAATTCTCATACGGCGGAAAGATATCGCGCCCTATTCACGTAAACGTACGTAATAACCTTTACTCTTTCGTCCTACGTATCGACCTTCGGATGCGAATCTTCAGCCGTACACATGTATATAAGTATTCCCGCCAGTGTGCTTGCGTGTGTGAGTGCAATTATTCAGCTGCACAGATACATACGTGATTCCCAGAAGACGCACAGACAGTGATGGTCATGTTTATGCATGCACATGAGGGATTCTTATGATTCGCTAGTTATTACCAGATTCGAGTGCGGATTCCTTGCTCCCTCGCTTTCTCTCTGTCTCTCTTCTACGTACACCTATACACACAGACGCCGACGTCTGCATGTGTACAGGCGCGCGAGGTATGTATATATATATATATATATATATGCGTGCCAGAGGACCTGCTGCTAGCAGGTGAGTCCGTCTGCGTATTTCTTCTGAAACCCTCCATCATCGTGCTCGTGCTGGGTGGAAGGCGGCTGCTGCACGATGCTTGGCAGTTAACTCTCCACGGCACGCGCCTCACGCAACATGTGCCCCGCTGCTGCTGAACAGACAAGCGCAACACGAGCGCCTCGCGCATCCGTGCAAGCTCCCCGAAATATCCTCCCGGTGTACGTACACTTGACGGCAGCAGCCCCGCTAATCGCTAGACGCGTCCACGAACTTTCACCGGTGGCCGCTGCACTTCTACAAGACCCTGACATCGTCGGCGCGAGCGTGACCCCTCTACCGCAGGCAGTCGATACGGACCTCCGTCCTGTCTGGGCAGTTATACTCCACGTATGCTCAGGCGAGTACTATTTCGTATTCTCCGCATGCAGCCCTTCGAGAAGTGCGTAACACTAGTACCACAGAAATGCTTCTGGGGGGGGTGGGGTGAACTTTCGCGAGAAAGTCCCACGTATACTACACCTGCACAGGGACGCAAACTCTGGCCCGGGACTCTGCTGCTGCTACAATGTCGGAACGCGTGTGTGGGGAAGGTACGCACGCCCTCGTGGGCAGCAACAAGACAGAGTGCAGCAAAGGGGCACCTGAAGAGAGGATGCGGGCGAGCAGAGAGTCCCGCATCTCCCCTATTGTACTACTTTGAGAACATCTACTTTAGGCTGGATCATCAATATTTTATTATGCATCTCAAACGTGCGCGGCTTGCGGCGCTGTCGCCTTACGTTCACAGACAGGCGTGCAGCGGCTGCGGACGTCTTCGAAATGGGCTCTTTGTTGCCAACAGCTGCACCAAGACTGCGGTTTCCACTCACTCTCCTCACCGACTTCGCTTTCTTCTCCTCTTCGTCTCTTCCTCCTTCTTCCCTGCTTCCCGCCGTCCCCGTCGGTGTTGCTCCAGCTGCTGCTGCGGCCCCCCTCGATGCTGTACTTGCTGCTGTTGTTGCCGAAGTCCGTTCTGCTGTCGGTGCCGTTGCTCCTGCTGCGCGCCTCGTCGAACCCGCCGCAAAGCCAGAAGTGGAGCCGCCGCTGAGTTGGTGCTGTACCTTTTCCTTTCCCTTCCGAGCGGTTACCAAAGGAGGGCGAGCGGCTGCAGCAGGAGCGGCAGCAGCAAGAAGTGCAGCACCAGCAGCAGCATCGCCATTTCGTCTGCCCATCTGATTCTGTAGCTTCCCGAAGCTGCGGCGGCCTCCCTCTCCTGCGAACGAAGCTGCTCGGTTCTTCTGCGCTGGTCGCTGCAGCGGCACGCTGCCTCCCCTCTGCAGTGGTACGTCATGCTGCAGCTTCTGCTGGGCCGGCTGCTTCTGTGGAGGCTGCTCGGTCTGCCGCTCCGCAACAGCCGCCGGTTCTTCCTGCTTCATCGGGAGCCTCCCTTGCCACTGTCTATCCGTTTCCTGCTGCTGGTGCTGCACGTTCTGCTGCTGCTTCTCCTGCTCGCCCATCTTCTGCTGCGCCTTTTCTCTCGCCTTGTGGTGCTCCTTGTGTTCCTTCTGATGCAGCTGCCGCTCACGCTGCGCCTTTTGCTGCTGGTCCTCAGGCTGCACTTCGGATGCGCGTCTCCTGCGGCGCACCACCCGGTGATGTCCGTGGGGGTGCTTCTCCCCTTTTTCGTCGGGCACCTGCGTTTGCTCCATAGGTATCTGCTGCACCAAGTCGGCCTCACCCACCTTGTGTTCCGTTTCTTCCTTTGCTTCTTCTTCTTTTTGCTTCTGCATCATCTGCTGCTTCTGCCGCAACAGCTGCCACTGCCGTTGCTGCTCAAGCTTCTGGCGCTCTTCGTTGGCATCGGAAATCTTCCACAGCTGGTTGACAGTAAGGCCTAGCAGTTGCTCAAAGAGGCGCTTGAGGTGGACGTACTGTCGCGTAGCTAAAAGGTAGCGTACGTACAGCGGAGACGGCAGGAGCTGAACGCTGCGTACCGCGTTCTGGACAGCAGCGACGTACATTCTCGTCTGAGGTGTTTCCCCACCGTAAAGCTGCGGCAGCTGCTGCCACGTTGTTTTGAGTGTCTCTTCTCCTTCTTCCGCTCTCAATTCCCTTTCGTCGTCTTGTGCATCGCCTGCTCTTCTGCGTGCTCGTGCTGCTGCTGCAGGGACGCCAGCAAACGTCTCGCTGTCTCGTCTCTCCCTCTTTCCGCCTCCTTCTCTTTCCTCTCCTCCTACTCCAAGAGAGGAAGCCGCAGTGCAGCACTCGAACCACGCGTCTTCTCCTGTTGCTATCTCATTCGGACATGAGGCTTTTAAACAGCCAGACGGATGACACATCGGAAGCAACATCAGATACTGCAGCAGCTCCCAGCCCGCCCGCAGAGCGACGCTGCTTCCTCTTCTCTCGCCTGCTGTTGCTGCTGCTGCCTCCTGAAATTGCAGCGCGTTGTTCCAGGACCACCGAGAAAACTTCTCCGGGCCTCTTGCGGCTCCTGCTACAGTGCCTGCGTTTGGCCCTTGCTGCACAGCTTCAGCGTGTAACACTTCAGGAAGCCAGTGCACCACCGGTCGATTGTGAGAGGCTAGAGCTGCTTCTAGAGCCGACCACATCTGCAGCAGCTGCTGCCATCTACGCCGCTTGAGCCGCACGTCCGCCTCCAGCGTCGCCGTTGCTGCGAGGATTGCCTGTCTCTCACGTTCTACGTCAGACACCAGCAGAACGTGCAAGAACACCAGCAGCAAGCAGCGGCAAACATGCAACAGCAGCAGAAACAGTGGCGGACAGTGGTAACACAGCAGGCAACAGCAGCAGCAGCACGTGGCAAAGAGGGGGCAGCAGCAGCAGCCCGACAACTGCCGCAACAAACGCAACAGCAGCAAGCAGCTGAATGCAGTGCAGCACATGCGACAACAGCAAAATGCAGCGAGCAGCCACAAAACGCAACAGCAATACGTGGCAGATGACACCCAAAAAGCAGCACTCGGCAGTAGAAGACGTTCACCACCAACAGCGGCAGGGGCAAGCAGCGGCAAACATTGAATCCAGCATGAGCAACGCGCTGTGAAATGTGCAGCAGCAGCAGCAAGGCAGCACAGACAACCCGGAAGCCACGTCGCACCAGCAGGGAAAAGACGCAGGATAAGCAGCAGGCGTAAGTCACACACAGCGAAAAGGGGTGTGCGGACACTTCACTGCAGCAATAACGTAACCCGGGGCACGTACACCACAGTGGAGCGAGGAGAAGGAAAGTAGAGCAGTCGGTGGAAGCAGCATACAGCATGCCGCGCCTCCTTCTGCCGACCACAAACAGCAGAGGCAGCAAAACGCGCAGCTGCAGCAATTCGTCGGAGTCGGGTGCATGCAGTACACAGACTGCGGAAAGCGGCGCGCAGCAGCAGCACCGGGGCAGTAGGTGCCTGTGTTTCCATACCTCTTCGCATCCGCTCTAATTCCATTTTACGAATGATGTGGGTGCGGCGGTCTTCCGCTGCCATAAGCTGCTTCTCCATGTCGGGCCCTCCCTCAAGTTTCACGACGAGAAAAAACGCGTGCAGTCGATCTGAAAGAGAAATTTTCTCGGTAGGTGAGGCGTCGGCATCCATCCAGCCCTTGCCCCAGCCTTCTCGCCACTGCCTATCATTTGCGTAGAGTTTGAGAAATTCCGTCGGCGTCTTCACCATGAAAAAGGGCGGCAGCAGCTGAGCAAAAGGGTACCTCCATCCTGATGCGCAGCAGGAGTACAAGTGCCGTGCGCTGCTCGGCGTCAGGGACGAAGGGCTGCTGTCGCTTTTCTTTCCCTTCCTTTTGGCTTCCTCCTGCTCCTGTTCCTGCGGCTTCGCCCTTTCAGACGGCGGGAGTGTCTCCTCTTCCGCTTCGGCAGGAGAGGGCGGTTGCTCTGCTGGTGGAGCAACAGCTGGAGCCGTACCGGCTGGAGCAGCAGAAGGCGCAGGAGGTCCCGCCGCAACAAACCTCCCGAGAAATCCACGCGCCTTCCTGACCGTGGCTGCTCTTCCGCCTTTTACTGCGGCTGCTGCTCCGCGACCTCCTGGTACTGCTGCTGCCGGGTATGCTGCTGTTGCTGCTGCTGGGGCTTGCACGGCCTCGATCGAAGCTCTCTGGACGTCCACTCCCGCAGCTGCTGCTCCTGCTGTCGCAGGTCCCCATGGCAAAAGCGCTGCACCGGCTGCCACACTCTGGCAATGCGCAGGCATTGCTGCGGCTCCAGCGAGGGACGACACCACGTCGGCAGGGGAAGGCGGCAGCGGTGGGGGGTCGGTAAAGAGTACGTCTTCTTCCGTGCGTTGCAGTCCCTCAACAGCTCCCTGCAGCCAGCGACGGTACTGCTTCACATTCGTCGGTAGAAAAAGGGAATACTCCATGACGCTCTGCTGCAACGCCGTGTGGAAAAGCTCCGTAGACGACGGGTGGTACAGCTCTTTCCGAAGCGACCGAAGCGCAGCCGAAGGCTGCACCAGCATGCATCCACAAATACACACTGGGCAGTGTGCCTCTACATCCGCCTTCGTGCATTACATATATATATATATATGTGTATAGATATATATACATACGCATTTATGTGTGTATGTATGCACTTGTATGGATACGTATGTGTGTATGTATATATATATACATACGTATACACGTAGGCACGGACGTCTGGGCAGCAAGTAGATATCTGCATCTCTCTGTCTCTACATATATATATATATATGTGTAATGCACACATACGCACAGACGCTTGGGCAGCACGTACGGGATCTACATATCCATATTAGATACATATTTATATATATCAGCAGTCCCACGGGTATATTTACATGCCTGCAGAAGTGTATATGTGTACCGGCCAACGCGTGTGTGTGTGCCTCCACGCAGAAAGGGGTTTGTGGAGTTTTCGTCTATACGTATCTGCATACCCTCTCGTTTAAGGGAAATTTGCGGCCGTCTACAACTGGACAATGGTACAACTGAGCGCACTTATCTGCATCTGGAAAACGTGTCGCTACCGCCACCTACAACTGCAAAGACGCAAACCGCACGCTTCTGCATTATCGGCCGCACGCAACCGTGCGCCGCCCTTTTCATCCTGCGGCTAGCAAAACAGAAACAGCAGCAGAGAAACGCTGATTTATGCGTGTGTCTTACTCCTTCGCGTGGAGGCAAGGGCAGCTTTTCCGAGTGCAACGCAGCGGCTTCCTGTAGCACCGGGCCAGCAGCGTAAATCGACTTGGGCGGGAGAGGTAGTTCGGCTACGTGGATGATGCTGGCATCTTCTTTTACTTCTTCGTGTTCCCCTTCCTCTTCTGCTTCCTGAAGTTCTTCCTCGTGTTCCTCTTTAGCTGCTGCCACTGCCTTCTTCGTGGCTGCTCGTTTTGCTGCTGCGGCAGCGGTCCCTGCACCCGAAGCCGGCCGTAGCTTCCTGGCCGTCCTCGTGCGCATGCCGGTGTCTCTCCCTTTCCCCAGCAGCTGCCTCGGGGAAAGCGGCTGCTGCCTCTCGTCTCCTCCTTCGTGCTGTTGCAGTTCGGCTGGCTTCAGCCTCCTCTCTGTCTCGCTGCCAATGGCAGCCGCCGTTTTTCGGCGTGTTCCTCCTGCACCTGTCGGTGTATGGACGCCAAGCCATGAAGTACTGCCGTTGCTGCTGCGGCTGTGCGATGGCGCTCCTGCTGTTACTGGTTCGACGGTTCGCCTACGGCTAGTCAGCCGGTCCCCCAGATGGGCTCGCGCTCTCCCTGCAGGTAGTCTTCCACCTCCAATCGATAATCGTGTCGCCTCGTCTTCCCTGAGGTGTTCCTGCAGCTGATGCTCAGGCTGATGCCACCGAGGGGACCCCCGCCTTCGGACAGGAGAGCTGCTAGCTGCCGTCCGTCCGCCCTGCTGTTGCGACGCGGTGCTTTCCCTTCGCAAGAACGTTTTCCGCACGATGAGCCTTCTCTCCTGCAATCCTCTTCCTCCTGCTGTTGCTGACCCTCCGGCTACTGCACCTCCTGGTGCTGCCCCTCCTGCCTCCACCTTTGACAACGCTGTCGTCTTTCGACTGCCTCCCGACGGCAGGCCAGCAGACACGGCAGGTGACATTCGTGGGGATGGTGTTGGTGCCTCGGCCATTGCAGCAGCGCCACCGATCTCCGACTGACTAGCAGAACCAGCACCTGCGGGTAGTATGGGCTGCCTCGCACTCTCACTCGGTGCTGCTGCTCCTCCTGGAATGCCTGGTGCAGGTCCTGCTGACACTGCCGCTCCTGCTGACACTGACGCTGTTGGCGAAAGTTGTGCGATAATGTTTCTCGCTCCCTCATTCGTCACCTCGCCCTCCTTGTCTTCTTCTCTCTCTTCTTGAGGCGTTGCACCTGTTGGTACCTTTCCCCCCGCTGGTGCTGCTGCTGCTGCTGCTCCGGCTTTGGTGGGTTCGCTTCTGCGTTTTGCTGCAGTCACTACGATGCGAGAGACGTGTCGCTCTTTGGGCGCAGCAGCTGCAGTGGCGGGACGGGCTAATGAGACTGTTCCTGTGCTGTCGCCGCTGCCGCCGCGTCGCATCTCTGCAGCAGGAGCAGCACCTACGGACGTCTTCCTCGGCGGTGCTGCAGCAGCACCGGCAGCAGCGGCACCGGAAGCATCAGCTGGAAGATCCGCCGTCGCGGCGAATTCAGCACGTGAGCGACCTTTGCTGTCCCCTGCTGCTTTTTCCATATGCTGCTGCTGGTACCCCTGTCTGTGCTTTACCAAAGAAGAAGTTGCAGCAGCCGGACGAGCATGAGGCATAGTCCCGTGACGCACCCGAGATAGTGCTGCCTTTGTGGCATTCGCGCTTCTCTCTCTTGTATGCTCCTGTTGCTTCTCCACCTCGTTCCGCTGTTGTTCATACGTCTCCGCGTTACCCAGCTGTTGTTGCGCTTCTTCTTCTTCCTGCTGCCGCTGCTGCTTGTGCAGTGGTGGCGGCAGTGGTTGTTGCAGAAAGTGTTGCGCACCCACAAGACGCTGCAGCCGCTGTCCCTTCCCCTCCTCGTTTTCCTCCTTCCTTCCTCCCACAGCCATAACAGAAGCACCACCAGACCTAAGAGCAGCAGCACCAGACACGCGAGCTTCAGCAGCAGCAGCCGGAACAGTAGCACCACGCTGACCAGCTACCGAAGCATCTGCAGCAGAGGGGACAGAAGCTGCAGACATCGCAGCTGCTACAGCGGAGTCAACAGCAACCGGAGTACCAGCGGCAGCCAATGTCTCATAGACGGCAGCTGGCGGAGCAACACCATTTGCGTCTGTGTTATGTCCTTGAGCCGCGGCCTCAACGGAAGCAGCAGAGCCTGCGAAGCTGGTAGTGGTGGAGGCAGGACCAACAGCGATAGCCCCATCTGCAGCAGAGTCAACAGCAAAATCTTGCGGCTTTTTGGCAGCAGCCCTACCAGGAGGCGTTGTCGCTGCAGCAGTCGTGAAAGAAGAAGTCACAGCAGAGGCACCATTTGCAGCAGAGCAGGAAGACAACTTCTGCTGGTCCTCCTTCGCCTTCTCGTCCTCGGCCTCCTCCTTCTCCTTTTTCTTCGCCTTCTTCTTCTCTACCTTCTCCTCCTTCTTCCTCAACTCCTTTTTAGAAGGAAGAAAATCGGGGGAAACACGCATCCGGATCGACGCTGCTGCCGCTGATGCGTGAGGGGACTTCACTGGTCTCTTTGTCTGCTGCTGAAGAGGAGATAAAGCGATGCCACTGCCGCCGCTCGCCTGCCTGCTGAGGGTGCGCCGTCCACGAGTGGTGCTGGTGCTGCTTCCAGTGCGACTGACGCTGCTCTTGCTCTTGCCACGGTTTCCGCCGCTGCTGTTGCGGCGGCGGATTCTGCTGTTGCGGTTGCTGTCTTTGCTGTTGCTGCTGCGTGGGGGGTGTCCGGTGATGCGCTTCTCCTGCTGCGTCCGGTCTGCTGCAGCAACTTCCGCGTCGGCCTGTAGTCCTTCTGCTGCAGTTCTTGCCGCAGCTGCAACTTCCTCTCCTGCCTCTTCCTGCCAGCCCTGTGCAGCATCCTGCCCTCCCGCTGCAGCGTGATGCACTTGTGTCACCGCTGTTGTTGTGGCGTGCGGCACGTCCGCTGCTGCTACTGCTGCTTCAGCACGACGTGGAGAAATGTGTCCAGAGGAAAGCGACGAAGACGGAGACGACATCAAAGAGGAGCAGCTGCTGTTGCTGCTGCTGCGCAACATTCGAGCGTTACTGCAGACCGCGGCACGAATGAAGACGGCAGGCTGCTGCGCCGCCAGAACAGCCGCAGCACAGCGCAGAGCCGCTGCAACAGCAACCGGGTTGGCCTCAGTATCAGACTGAAATAATTCTTCGAAAGATGAAACACTTGCAGGCGACTTCTCCGCGGCAGCAAGAGCGGCAGGAGCTTCCACAGCAGCTGAGGTGGCCCTCGGAGACGCGGAGGCGCCAGCAGCAGCCGAATAAGCGTGAGGCGCAGTAAAGGAAGCATTCCCCGGAGTAGCAGCAGAAGCTTCAGGAACCGCCGTAGAAGCAGAAACGGTAGAAATGGCAGGTAAAGCAGCAACAGCTGTAGATGAAGCAGCAACGGTAGCCGCAGAAGCACCAGCGGTAGTAGGGGCGGTAGCGCCCGCCGCAGCCGCAGGAGACGCTTCACTAGAAAAGGCAGAAGACGCGACAGGAATACTGGAGGCATCAACAGCAGTAACAGGAGGACTACCGGCAGCAGCAGCAGCAGTACCAAGAGATGCAGCAGAAGCGGCAGTGACGAGCGAAGCACCAGCAGCGGCCAGCGCAGCAGAGGAAGCGCAGGCAGCAGCAGACGCGCCAGGAGGGGGGATTGCAGCCGCAGCCGAAGACGTCTCAGCAGAAACAGGAAGCCCCTTAGAAGCAGAGAGAGACTCGGCCGCCGCAGCAGCGAATTTTAGAACAGAAATGGTGTCCTCCCGCGGCGAGCGTGGAACGTCCTGGGACGGCTGCAAGATGTCGTGGCCCTTCTCCGGTGTCCCTGCATGCAAGAAAATCGACAAGTAGCGGGACGGGGAGGAAGCGGAAGAAAACGATGACAACAAAGAAGCTGGTGAAGCAGACGACAACGTCCTAGGAGAAGGAAGGAATGACGACTGCGACGGAGTTGGTATCTGACACGAAGCAGCACACGCACCTGACACGTTATTCGCAACGTCGCTGTCCTGTACAGCTCCATCTTTGTTGCTGTACCCGCTACTGCTTAAACTGCTGCAGCTGTTGTCGCGCTGAAAGCCCGACTGCTTTCTTGCTGCTGCTCTGCCGCGTGTGACCCGTCTTCTCTTCTTCCCCGCCTTTCGTCCCTGTGAAGCTCGCCCATCTGCTGCTGTTCCTTCCTCCTTTCCTGACACGGGCCCTGTTGTCTCTGTCGAGGGAACCCTTGCTTCACTTGCTGTCGCTGCTGTTGCTGCCGCTCCTGTTCCTGTCGCTCCTGTTGCTGCCGCTAGTCTATGCTTCGTTGCTGCTGCCACCGGGAACTGCACTGCTGCTGAAGGCTGCACTGCTGCTGAAGGCTGCACTGCTGCTGAAGGTTGCACTGCTGCTGAAGGCTGCACTGCTGCTGAAGGCTGGACTGCTGCTGAAGGCGGCACTGCTGCCGGAGGCTGCATTGCTGCTGCTGCTGCTGAAGGCTGCACCGCTGCTACTGCTGCTGTTGCTGAGGTATCCGCTGTAGGACGAGGCGGTCGCAAGAATTCTAGGCGAGTTGGCCTTCCTTTCGCGGGCGTAAAACGCAGCTGTCGCAGAGAAGGGCGACGCACAGGAGATACACCTGCCACTGCGAGACGCGACAGGGTTGCTGTCTGCTGCCTCGATGTCACACCAGCAGCACCAGCAGAGGGTCTACGTTTCGTTGCACCGCCAGACATCCCAGCCCGCCCCAGCCCTTCGCCGCCGGCGGCTAACTCTACTGCCGCAGCACGCAGTGCTGAGACACCAGCAGCAGCAACCTCAGCAGGTGGAGCAGGACTCCCGCTCCTCCACCGGTCCGCAGTACTGCTTCTAACATGCTTCTCGATAGCAATAGCAGCCTTGGGAGGGGAAGCAGCAGCCGCAGCAACAGCCGGTTTGCTGCGTAAAGCAGCTTCCGCAGCGACAACGCGACGCGCAGAAGCAGGAGCAACGCTCGCCACAATGGTAGAAGGCGGAGCAGCAGGGAGACGTAGAGGTTCAGCAGTGGAAGCAGCGGAATTCTGACGTGCGGCAGCAATGGCAGTGACAGTGCTACCTGTAGCAGCAGCGGCGCGGTTTCCCCGTGAAGCAGCGAAACTGACAGCGCGGGGAGGTTCATGTACACCGGTGAACGGAGAAGCAGGTCGACACACGAGGTGCACTCTACCCCCGTTGGCTGCTGCAGCAGCGACACTGCTGGCACGTGCAGTGGCCGCGGCAGTAGGCGAACCTGCCGCAGCACTGTAACATCCAGCTGCTGAAGCAGGTGCCGCCGCCGCTCGCAATGGAGAAACAAAAATACCTAGGGAATGTAGATGAGGAGCTAGTCGCTGTTCCGCTGCCGCGGCTCCTCCTCCTCCTCTTCCTACTGCTGTTCTTGTTACGCAAAATTTTCTCCTGTCTTCCAGGCAATCTAGACGTGGCACAAGTGCATCCGCCGCAAGTGAAACAACCGGTGCTGCTCTTCTTAGCCCTGCTGTAGCAACTAATCGCCCCCTGGCTGGAGTTACTGCTGTTCGGGCGGCTGCCACACCTGCGGCTGCCGTCGCCGCCGCTGGACCGGAAGCTGGCAGGTGGTCTGCGTGCAGGCGTCTCCTTCGGTCGAACGCAGAAGCCGTCCTAATGCATGCTCCGCTGTTCAATCCTCCAGCAGCAGCTGCTGCGGCAGTCGCAGTAACCTGTAGAGTTCGGGACTCTCCTGTCATCCCGAGCGCCTTCCTCCTCCAGTGTTGCTGCTCCTCAATTGGTGCTACCGCACGTCCGCTGTTGCTGCGATGATAACTCACACTGCACGCTCTCCGGCGCTCAGCGGACGGATTCGCCAACGAACTCACTGTTGTCATACCAGGTGCTGCGCTACAGTCAGACACGTGTGGTAGACGTGAGCCTGCTGCTCCTGCAGCTCTCGGCAGGCCTTCCCGGAATGCTGCTGCTGCTGCACCCCACGCTGCTGCTGTTAAACGCGATGGTGACGCTGTTTCAGGCGGTGCTGAGTCTGCTGCAGGCGATGCTCCAGCTGCTCCAGGCGATGCCGCTGTTGCTGCTCCAGGCGACGCTGCTGCTGCTTCTCGCAATGCTCCTGCCGCTCCTGGTGAAGCGGTTGATGCTGCCACAAAATGTGTTGATCCCGCTTGTGGTGCTGGCTGCGTTTTGTCGCGCTTCGCCGGCGCTGCTGGAGCACGTTCAATGATGAAAACAGCAGCCTTTGCTGTACGCTGCCGCCGTCGCAGTGAAAGGTGGTTCGCTGCTGCTCGGTGATGGCGTCTGCGGTTTACCTTATGCTGGACCGGCCTGAGTGGTACTTCTTCCTTCTGCTGCCTTTCTCCGTCCACGTCCGCCTCCTCGTGCTGCTCATGCTGCTCCGGGCCCGTCAGCACATTCTGCTCGTGTTTCTCTTCTTGCGGAAGCGCCTCCTGCCGCGCCTCCTCCACGTGTCTCTTCTGCCGCGCCCCTTGTTGCCGGTGTTTCTCTTGCGTTTGCTGCTGCTGCAGTCTCTCCGTTCCCACTCCGTTCGTGAATTGTGCAACGTTTTGTTTCTGCTGCGTCTTCCTCCTCGCGAAGCTTCTGATACTGCTACTCTTGCTGCTGCTGTTGATGTTGCCACTGCCGATAAAACTGTTGTTTCTTCTTGTGAGCGGTACGCCCACCGCGCCGATACCCTTTCTTTTCCGCAGTGTCGAAGCAGCCACCACTGCAGCAGTGCGTCCTCTCTGAGATAAGATTCTCCGAGAATTGTCTGCTGGTGGTGACCGCGCCGTTGCTCTGCCCACCGCTGCTGCAGGTCCCACGACACCTGCAGAACTCTCCGCGCCTTCTGTATCAACGGTTCCTGTCTCTGCTGCTACTGTAAAAGCTGTGGCCGCTGCTGTCCCCGCTGCGAGCCCTGCTACTGTAGCTGCTGTCCTTGCCGCATATCCTGCTGCGAGACCTGTTCCTGCCTCTGCTGGACCTTCCGTTGCATCGGCTGTTTTTGCTGCCTCTGCTGGGTCTCCTGCCGCACCTGTTGTACCTGCTGCTGTCCCGGTTATACCTGCTGCTGTTCCGGCTGTGCCTGGTGCTCCAGCTGCTGGCGTGGAGGTTGGTGGATTCGTCCCTGCTGCAGCAACCCTGCGTCGTCGTGCGTGTGACCCCGCCACCCCACCTGCAACTTTCCTGCCGAATCGTCTTCGCTGCATTGAACCTACAGCGCTCCTACCAATCCCTCTTGCTGCAGCTTTCCCCTCTCTTTCTGCTGCGGTGCCCATAAACGACCCGCCATCTGCTGTCTTTGAGGCCTGTGCAGATCTCTGGTTGCTGCTTTTCTCGCTGCTGCTTCCCTCGCCGCTGCTGCCGCTGTCCGTGTTGCTGCCGTTCGGACTGCTGCAGCCGCTAGCCGTGCTGCTACTGCCACTGGAGCTGCAGGTGTTTTTGAAGCGGCTGCTACTAGCGCATCTGCTGCTGCTTCTATCATTCATGCTGCTACTACGCCACCCTCGGCCAGTCTCAGCGGTGCTCTTGCGTGCCGTCCTTCTGCTTCTAGTGCTCCCCTCTGCGGAAGTTGCTGCGCTAAGGCATTCTCTTTGCGCGGAAGCGCTACGGATGCTGCCGCTGCTCGAAGTCTTGCTTGCCGGGCTGCTGCTGCTACTGCGGCCGGTGGAAAGCGCACTGCTGCTGTTGTTGCTATTGTCACTGGTGCTGTTCCCCATGGCGCTCGAGCTGTGGCTTTCCCTTCTTCTCGTGGTGCTTTTGCTGCTGTTGATGGCGTAGCTGCTGCCGCTGCCGCTGCCGCTGCTGCCGCTGCCGCTGCCGCTGCCGCTGCTGCCGCCGCTGCTGCCGCTGCTGACGCTGTTGCTGTTGGCTCTTTCACCGCAACAGCAGTGAACCTGCTCGGCGCCATCACTGCTCTCCCAACGCCTGCTACCACTTCCTCCGGTGCAGCTCCTGCTGCTCGTGGCGTCGCGGTTGCCATTGTTGTTGCTGCCGCGGTTGCCGCACCTGTTGCTGCCGTCGCGGTTGTCATTCCCGCTGCTGCTGCTGTTCTTTGCGCTGCTGTTGTTCGCCCTGCCTTTGTTGCTGCTCTCGTTGCCACTGCTGCTGCTCCCCTTCGTGGAGCTGCTGCGGCTGTTGCTGTCGCTTCGACTTGTCGCGCAGACGCCGCTGTTTATGCTGCTGCACGTGGTGTGACCTAGAAAGGCCCGGAAGAAGGCAGCAGCAAACGCTGTGCTGGCCGGCGGCCCTACGACAGCAGCAGGGTGAGGGGGGTGAAAAGCAGCAGCAGCAGCACGAGGAGACGCCCCACCGTAAACGCCGGGGCAAACGCCAAAGGGCAGGACAGCAGCGGCAGAAGGGGAACAGCCTCGGAGCAGCGATGTAGCTGTGGGAGGCGTGCATGCCCGACGAAGCCCGGGATCCCAGCGGCAGATGCGGCGGCAGCTGCATACGACCGGTGGAGAGTAGCGAAAGTTCCTGCTGGTGCGGTTGCGGCTCCTCCGGTGCATGCGGTAGGGAAGAGCGTGTATGCACTTCCTTCTGCTCCTCCTCCTCCTTCTGGGGCATGAGGGATCCACGCATGCGGGACCGCCGCAGATGGTGCTGCGGCTGTCGCGTTACGACTGTGTGCAGGTGGGGAGACAGCAGGAGCTGCTGCCACTGCTGCAGGATCAACGACGCAAGCAAGACGTGGTAGAGCAGGTGCTGCTGCTACTGTTCCTCGTCGTCGGCCAGGGGAGGTCCGTGACCGAGAAGGCAAGGCAGGTGCTGCTGCGGCGACGGCGCTCTTACGACTGTATGTAGGGAGGAGGAGACTACGTGTTGCGGGTGGCTGTGGACTGGGCCTGGCTGCGGCACGGAGAAAAGCGTGTGGGGCAGCTGGGGCAGCAGCAGACGTGAACGTGGGAGAGAGCAGACGATACGTTGCTGCTGCTGTTGTTTCAGTGGTGCGTGCAGGGGTGCCGCATAAGTTCGCGGCCCTAGCTGCAGCAGCAGGACATCCCACATCCGATCTGCAAGAGTGCGGAAAAGCAGGAACCCAGGAAGAAGAGGGAGCAGCCATCCAGCCAGCAGGACGTGCTGCTGCTGCGCGGCTGTGTGCCGGGTGATGTCTTTGTGAAAGGTGCGAGCTGCTGACACTTCTGCCTCCTGCAGGCTGCAGTACATACGCAGCAGGACCCCCACCACTGCTTACGCTCTGCAGCACCCCGCTGCTGCAGGTCATTCCGCCGGCAGCGCTGCCGCTGCCGCTGTCGCTGGCTAGCGAGCAAATGCTACCGCTGCTGCTAATTTTGCTGTTACTGCCGTTGCTGCCACTGCCGTTGCTACTGCTATTACTGCTGCTGGGGCTGCTGCCGTTGCTGCTGTGATCGCTCATGCTGTTGCTGCTCTTCATCCTGCGGGATGTGCCGGGACTGTTACTGCCGTTATCATCGGTGCTGCTGCTGCTACGGCCCTTCTCTTCGCTGTTGTTGCTGCTGGGCGTTGCGCAGAGGGCGCGGCTGTCACTGCAGCAGCTGTTGCTCTTCCTGCTGGCTACGGAACTGTTCTGCGCTGCGGAAGTTGTTGCTGCCTCGTCCGCATTGCTGCCTGCGGTTCGCCCATCGAGGTGCCGCTGCTGCTGCTGCTGCTGGTGCATCGGAGAAGCGGCATCGGCAGCAGCTAGAAGAGAAGGAGCGAAAGGAGCAGCCGCAGCAGCACGAGGGCCAGGAGGAAATGCAGACTGCTCTCCCGCTCCACCTTTCGCAGCAGTGGAGGAGACAACACGAAAAGCAGCGCAAGAAAATCCGGTGGCCGCTGCCATAGCAGGACAGCCACAAACGTAACAGGTACAGCAGTCGGAAAAGAAGCAGCAACAGACACGCAGCGACTGGCAGCACTACACGCAACAGCAGCAGCTGCAGGATCAGAACTATTGACAAAAAAAGGCGCAACAGCTGCTCCGAACCGTTAGCAAGAGAAGCCAGAGAAGTCGCAACGGCACCCACACAGAGCAGAGTCAGCAACTAGAGAAGCATCTACAGCAGCAAGACATGCAGCAACAGCATGCTGCCGTGTACTGGGCGCTGCAAAAAGCCAATGGTTGGCGCTCCCGCCTCATTGAAACTCATTCGCTCTTCAGTAAAAGTCTTCGCTGACCGCACACGCAGTTACTGCTGCTGATGCTGCCGCCGCCGGTGTCGGCCCTTGTGCTCCCTCCAGTGCACCTCCCGTCGGGATTTAACCGCAGGAATACTGCAGTAGCAGCTACACTGCTGCCGCGAATGCTCCTGCTGCCGCGAACGCTCCTGCTCCCGCGAGTGCTCCTGCTGCCACTGCTACGCGGCACAGTAACCGCTGCCAGTGCTAGACACACACGGCACGGCTGCTGCTAAGCGACGGATTGTTTCTGCGGCTGCTATCTTGTTGTTGCAGATAGGGGGACTGCTACGGCTGCAAAATGCTTATTTATGTTTCAGCAGAGCACCCGACCGTAGTGCTGCGGCCGGTACAGTAGTCGCCGTGGTTGTTCTTGTGTGGAGAGCCGATGCAGCTACACCAAAGAAGTCAGAATGAGACTCATGCAGCATCTGGGGTGGTGTGCTGCCAGGCAGACTTACGAACATCGATACAGTCCCTGATGCTGCTTTCTCAGCGGATACAACGTGCTGCAGTTACGTCCCGGTGGAATATGAGAAGATTGACGGTGCTATACCATTGTGGTGTGTCACTACGTGGTGCTGCACGTGTTGGCGTTGCTGCTGCTATTGATGTTGCTGTTGGCGGGCTGCTGCTCGTGATCTTACTGTTCCGCTGGCGACGCTGGTGCTCCCTTCCCCGCAGACCAGCCTGTTGGTCCTTCAGCAGATGATCCTGCTGGAACTGTTGGTCCTCTCGCAGCAGCTGCTGCTGCAGGTGTGCGCCTCCGTTTTGCGTAGTCGCCGCTGGGAGTACCTGGCGTGTATATCTTTGTTGCTGCTGCTGACCGCCGCATCCGTCATACGTTACGCTGCTGCTCGTGAAGCTGCACCTCCTGCAGTTGTTACACCTGCTGCGCTGCGGCTGCTGCCGGAATGCAGGTTCACTGTTGCCGTCACTACGCAGCCGCTACAGCATGTCGCAGCAGTCTGGGACGGCAGCAGTGACTTGCCGAAGCAGGACTAGCAAGCTTCTGAACAACTGCAGCACCAGCACTGCACGCCGTTTAGGCAGAAGGTAAGAGGAGAAGCTGCTGCGGGTGTCGATGCTGCTCGGCTAGCGGCACCAGGATGCGGAGGCGGCGTCCCGCCGGCGCCAAGCGACCACGAGCAGTCGGGCGGCAGCAGCCGCTGACGCAAAAACACGAAGAGACAGCTGCAGCATCAGCTGACTTTTATTCACCTCTCGGAAGCCAGGCGGGCTGTTGATGCTTCCGTCATGCAGACACTTGGAATACACTTAGGGAAAAAAAGTCAGCAGCCGGCCACCTGCGACTGCAGCGCACCGGCATTATACGAAGAGCAGCGCTGCATCATTAGCAGCAGCAGCACGGGCACCAGCCACATCGCAGATCCACCGGCAGCACCAACAAAGCACGGAAGATGACAAATAGGACAACCAACACCAGCAAAAACACAATGGCAGCAGCATCAAGAGCAGGCGTGCGGCCGTAGAGCCGCTGACACTGCGGATAGTGCAGCCACTGGAGCAGAACACGCCAGTAGCGATAGCGGCACCACGGCCAGCGGCAGTTGTGACACCCCTGTTGTTCTCTTCACGGCAGGAGCCGCCCGTCGATCAACAGCGGTCCAAATTAAATCCTGATTGTGACTGGAAGGAGGTAGTAGGCAGCGGAATGTTCCGCAGAAGAAGCTGGAGGACCAACGATAGTCCAGCCTCAATGCCGCGCCCAGCGCTTGTACAAGCAGCGGGGGTGTTAGTGCTTCTGTAGGATCAAAGGCAGCAGCAGCTGCAACGCGCAGCTCAGGCAGCGGACCTGCGGAGCGTATAGCAGTTAACGGATGCCCTACTGGACGACGGGTACCGTAATGCATCATCTACTGAAGGCACAGGTGCAGGGAAACAGCAGCAGCAGCGGGTAGCGACGTAGACGCAGGGCCAGCAACTACGCAAGTACAGCAGGTACGCCCCAGGCGATTGCCACTGGAGAACAGTCCAGTCGCTTCTTGCCGGATGTTGCAGAAACCGACCCGCACGGAGGCGCTGTTGGTCTACAAACAACATGGTTTACAGCGATGACCACAGGACCGCACTGAATAGCTGGTGGCACTGGAGTTGCTGCTGCTTGTGTCGCCTACAAGGCAGCCGCAGCAGCTCGGACACGCGCCTTCGCCAGCTTTCAGTGAGAGGAGTGACGCTCTCGCGCTGCTCTGCGTGTGCGTGCTGTTCCTTCGACTATTGCTGCGACTGCTCTCTGTGCTGTTCTACTGCGTTTGCTGCCCTTACGCCTTCCGTTGCGATGGCCCCAGCGTCGCTGCTACGCCGTTGCTGCACCTGCGTCTCTGACACTGTCGTTTGCTGTTCGTACTCCTGCTGCTGCGATGGCCCCAGCATCGCTGCTGTGTGCTGCTGTTGCTGTAGACGACGTCTCGGCCCGTATTTCTGCTGTAGCTGCGGCTCCTCCGCGTGTTACAATCCGTTTCCTGTCCAATCACTGCGCGGCTTCAGCCGATCGGGATAAAATCAGCGGCACTGTGACAGTGAGCTGTTGCTTGCTGAACTCGTGGTGTCATTTCTTGGCAATGCGACCACATCTGAACCTCCGCCGGGAGTACATCACGTGCCCTAGGTGCTACGCCAGTCGCTGCGTGAGCTGACATTGTTCATTCGGATGGTAATGTCGTCTTGGCATTACAGTGCTTGTTATTGATTGTGTCTCTAATTGTCCTCGTGCTATATTGCGCCAACGGCGGTATCAGTAGCGAAACAGCGCAGTCCGGCACAGACGGTGTCGCTGTAACTATCTTCGCGACAGTGTAGCACGTTGTTGGGTTGTATACGTATTATTAGCACGTTGTTGGGTTGTATACGTATTAGTGCCACTTGCCACGAGCTGCTGCCCACTACTAGTCTCCTTCCCGTCGGGCAGCGCCGGAATTATTTCTGCTTCATGTGCCCTTCAGGCGCACGCATTTCTACACGCGTAGGACGCATCGAAATCTTACTAACGGTAACAACCTCAAATGTACTGTAAAGGCTTCCCACCTGTACTCTCCCTATGGTACTCACGCCCAGCAAGACACCACTTTGCGCGTCACGAACAGCCCACATTTTGTCTTGGTATCGTGCGAATACCTGACAGGACTCCACCTTATGGATTACACTTTCTACTATTTTCCTGGTTGCCACGTAGCGTGCACCTACGCCACTACAGATACGTCCAACCGTGGAGTTTCCGCGGCTGCAGGAATGTGTCTGCAACGCATTCCTCCAATACTTCTTTAAAAACTGCATTCAACACTAGCCCGCAACTCCAGTGCAGCGGCAGACATGAGGGCGTTGTAACCAGCTGCTGAAGTATTACCAGCGGCACCAACTCGGGAAAAGCAGCCGTTGCTACGACTCAACCAACAGCAACACAGCATTTGCCGTGACACCACCAGGAGTAGCAGTACCATCGCAACAGCAGCAGTACCGACGCAGACGGCAGCGGCAGAAGTAGCAACTGGGGAGCAGCTTACAGGCAGCGGTGGCAGCAAGACTTGTTCGCCGCCCTGAAGTTCCGATCTTCAGGATGTAGTAGCACACCTTCTGACTTTTTGGCTGAAGTCGTGCAATGGCACCTGTCCTGCGTACTCGCCTTCACACCCATCTACGTTTAAGACACAAAATTGCAGTTTTGACCTCGTTCCCTTTCACAACTTGAACTTGTCGTTGCTACTACAGCGAAGGACTGCCAGTGCGCTTGAGTCGCAGCACGTGAAAGGCACTCTTGCTCTGGTGTTGGGAGCTGGTGGTATTTTCATAGCAACAGTAGCAGCAGCAGCTGATGTGGGGCTGCTTTTGCAGGTGTGGCTGCTGCAGCGACAAGCGGATGCTCCTGCAGCTGCGTGAAGCCCACGGTTTCGTGCCGCTGCTCCGTGTTGATACGTTGTCCCCTTACGCGTCCTGCGGCCCTTGCTGGCAAATCCGGCTGCCAGTCCCAACACAACGAGGAAGAAGAAATGCTCGTGTGCCCTGCATGTCGAAACCTGTACGGATGTCTATCCTCCACATACGCCATACGTATATAATGCACAATGAAGCAACGCTTTACAGCCGCAGAAACGCACCCTGTATGGCTGTACACGATAGCTTAACATAGAACCGACATGCATAAGCGTACCAGTTTTCGACGTACGCAGGCCCCGAAGACCTGCTGTCGCAGTATGAGGTCTATGAAGCGAGTGCGTCTGCAACGGCTGATGCGTCTAGACCTCTGCCCGGTTCCGGTATAACGGCCCTACGCTCAAAAGTGTGCGGTCTTGAACGCACTGACAGTTGGAATGCGTGTATACAGCAGAGGCCGTACTGGCTGCGTGCACCACGTACGTACACATAAAGAAAGGAGCGGTTGGTGGTTACGCAAATACATGCGCACATGATGTCGCTATGCGAAACGATACAGAGAGAGATAGAACAGTGCTGCTGCTGCTTCTGGCGTCCTGCTGCTGCGTGTACTCTGTAGACACCGTACTCCGTCCTCAACTGCTGCGAACTACTGCGGCCACAAGCACAGCGGCTCGGACGGTAACTTGCTGCTGGTGCCCCCGCCGTGGCTGCAGCGCTAATCCTCGCTTCCATTGCCGCTACACCTGCGGCTGTACCGCAGCTGTTTCTGGTGCTCCCGAAGTTAACCCCTGCTGCTGCTGCAGTGAACCGCTGCTGTTGATAGAGATGAGTGCTTCTGAGCGCTGTACGCCTCCTGCGCGCGGTGTGTGTGTGCCGTCCCCCCGCCCTGCCGCCTCATGGTGGTTGTAAGTACGTCCTGCTGCTACGACAGCTGCTGTTGTACACGTGGCAGGGGGATTGACTTGCAAGTACAGCTGTTCTGCTGTGGAATTTGCTTCTTTCTATGTCTCAGCACGTGCAGTGTGGCGTCTCCTGCAGTGCCGTCCTGAGCACCCGTAGCGCTACCGCTCCTCTAGCTCGTGCAGCCGCTGCTACTGCTGCAGCTCGTGCGGGTGGTGGGCGTGCTGCGTGCCGCTGCTGCTCGCCGCCGTCGGTCCTCCTCACGGCTGTGTTGCCGACCGGTGGTGAACCGGAGACGGCACTGCTGGTGAGAGGGCGGGCATGCGCTTGAATCAAGCCAGATGCTGTGCTGCATGCGTATTCTTCTGCTCCGTCTTGCTGCGGTTTGCTGTAATCTATTGTTACTGCTTGTTGCCGATTGTTCAGGCTTCCGTCGTGTCGACAGCGTGGTACCAGACATCCAAAAGCTCGCTCTGAACCACTTGTGTGCGCGTCTTTTCCCATGTGGACACCCCTCTTGAGCGGCAGTTGCGATTTTCCTGGGTTGTGAAACAGGAATTTTGACTTTCGCCCACACTCACCCGTCTGAGCATGTGTGTACGAGCCGATATGTGTGCGTCGCACACAGCATGTCACCGCTGAGAGCCGTAGTCCTACAGTCGCCATGGCTCTGATGCCGTGCTACCCTACGGCGTTCCGCGCTGCTGCGGCAGGCGCTGCTGTCACGAGTGCTGTCGTTAGATCTGCTGCACGGGGGCTTCGCCGGGTTCCGTTTGCGGTGGCTGGTGCAAGTGCTGCGTCTGCACGAGCTGCGGGTGTCGCGTCTGTGGTGTGCGTGTCTTTGTGCGCACCTCCTGCTGCTAATACTAGCGTAGTTGCCGTGGGTGCTGTCGGTCAAGCACGCAGGACACCGACTGCTGCTGGAAGTGGTGGGGTCAGCCTGGCTGCGCTGCCACACGGTGCTGCTTCTGCCTTTGCAGCCGACCCGCGGGCTGCTGCCGCTACGTTCTTTGAACCGGCTGCTGTTGCTGATGCATACGGTGTTACGGCCGCTGCTGCTGCTGCAACCGTTACACGCCCTGCATCTGCTGCTGGGAAGCACCCAGGAGCCAATTTTACGCGTGCTGCTCCCCCTCCCGCCCCGTCGTGGGCTGTCACTAGACGCGCCGCTCCTCCTGTGGCTCCTGCTCAAGCTTCGCGCGTGCATGCAGCAGCTGCTTCGCTCCTTCTCCCTGCCGCTGCTCCTTTGCAGGCTGCTGCTACGGAAGGGACTTCGTTCTGCACTTGGCGCGCTGCTCACTGGCTCACTGCTCAGTCTGATCTTCCTGCTGCTGCTGCAGCACCTTTTGCCGCTGTCCCTCTTTTGTGCCCGCCGTGCCGCCGGCTCCTCGCTGCAGCTGCGCCGCCACCCTCTGACTTTTCTCAAAAGCGGCAGCAATCTCCGCAGCAGCTGTTCCAGCACCTGCACCAGCAGCGTGAGCTGCAACAGCGTCCTCGCTTGCTGCGATCGTCGCACACAGCTGCTCGGCGCTATCAGAATACAGCTGCCTTCACGGATGTAGGCGAAAATGCCAACCTCCCGCCGTGGTCTTCACCAGCGAACCACCGCAGCAGCAACAGCAGCGCGTTCAGCAATCCCGACAGCAGCACCACGAACGGCGGCAACGCCAGGACCAGCACGAGTGAGAGCAGCAACAGCAGAAGGTGCAGCAGCGACGGCAAGGGCATGGGTAGGGCTACCCCAGGTGTCAGCGGCGCCTGTTCTACGAGTCGCGACAGCAACAGCGGCGGCGGCATGAAGCGTAGTAGTCGTAGATTTTCCGGCAGCACGCACAGCACTACTAGCAGCTGCTACTGGTGCAACAGCGACAGCGTCGCTGAACGTCTGCCTTCCCTCACAAATAGCAGGGCAGCAGCGTCACAGGATGCCCACTCCTGCAGCAGCACTGGCAGCAGCAGACGGGGTCCGGATGTAGACGAAGGAGCCCCCTCCTTGCCCCCGTATAGGAACCAAATAGTTTTCGTCCGTCCTGCTGCTTCTGATGCTCACCAGCACAGCGACTGCTCCCCTGTTGCTGCGTGCTCTTTTCCACCGATGCTGCAGCACATGTTTCGCAGCTCCCCTGTTGACCACTTCCTGCTGCGACGCAATTTCCTCGCATTGGCCAACATCGCTCTACGCAACGAGCAGCCGAAGCGGCAGCACCAGATGCAGCAAAAGGAGCAGCAGCAGACACATCAGCAGGAACAACAGCAGGGACAGCAGCAGATAGAGGAGCAGGAGCGCGAGCAGCAGCAGCCAAATTCATTGCAGCAGCGATACTGGTCTCGAAAGCAGCAGCAGCGGCGCAGACAGCGGCAGCAGCTGAACGCAGGGCTCCTGCAGCGCTTCTACAGCAGAGGCTCTACTGCATGTGGAGTTGCAGCGGGGAAGCAGGAGAGCAGGCCGTTTTATGCTCTCCACGGCCGGCTGACGAGGCAGACAGCCGCTTCTTCACACAGGTGCGGAGCTTGTTGCTGCGTTTCCTCTCCTCTCCTCGTCCTGCACCGTGCTGCAGCAGCACCTTTTTCCTCGGCTGCTGCGGTGGCAGGGGGTCCGTGGGGTAGGCAGGAGGCGAGAGGAGGATCAGCAGCAGCAGAGAAAGCAGAAAACGCAGCAGGTGCAGGGAAAAGAAGAAGCGGTGAGTTGCCGTGGACAGACGTGGCTGGACGCAACGCAGAAGGACTCGAACATCAGAAGAAAGCCGAAGGCGAAGGGGGCGCTGCGGCTCATGGAGAATTCCCCTGGCGTGCTGCAATTCTCGCCTGCTGCGCGTGCGTGTA
>KL647288.1:10511897-10670481 GCA_000727475.1 Sarcocystis neurona | reverse complement strand
GACATATATATATATATATATATATATATATGTATAATGTGTGTGTGCGTGTATACACGTGTGTACACAGGTGAGTGTCTAACATACAAAAAATGTGGTTCTGCTCGTTTCTGTGGTTATACGCTTGTACACCGCTACATAAACACACACATGGCGCTGATATATATATATATACATATATATATATGTATATATATATATATATATGTATATATATGTATATGTATATGTATATATATATATATGTATATGTGTATATATATATACATATACATATATGCATGCGTGTGCGTTTCTGTAGGTAAGCGTGAGTGTGCGTAGCACCATCTACGCACACGTGTACATATGCCGCTGAATTTATGTGCTTCCATCTATTTGCGTCGGCGCTCCATTCAAATTCACGTACGTACTACCCAGTGCTGTGTACGAAGATGGTTCTTACCTATACATGTATGTATATATATGGATGTGTAAGCGGCTGCGCAGACAGATACTCTGAGTGCGTGGATGTGCAAGCGTCTTAGGTTGCGTCTACGCACGTTCCCCTCTGCGTGTACGGTAGAGGCGGCGGAGGAGCGGTGGGTGAAGAGAGGGAGGTGAGCAGGAGGCGAGGAAGAGAAAGAGACAGAGGGACAGTCGAGTGGGGTAGTGGTCCAGGAGCAGCAAGCAACAGCCGCGAGCTGCCGCAGCAGCAGCATTAACGTCGAGGCCGGCAACCCGGGCAGGGACCGCAGCAGAAGCCGCACGGAGCGGCAGCAGCATTAGTGCGAGACCAGCGGCAGGTGCGGAGGGCCGCAGCAGCGTGAGATGAGCCGCAGTCGGAGGAGGAGAGGGGAGCCGAAGAGGACGACCAGCAGCAGCAGCAGAGGAAAGTGAGCACCTGCGAGAGATAGCCGGTTGTGGACTTGTGTGTAGAGTTGCAGCAGCATGGCAGCGAGACCGAGATGTCAGAGGTTCGCTGTAGAAGCTTCGAGAGCAGGCCTTTGAGCTGCTGCGATGGCAGGAGAAAGCAGCTGTCCTCTCTGTGTGTGGGCTGTCTCGTGTGTGCTTGCAGCACAATCGCCTGCGCTGTGGCAGTGCAGAGCGAGAGACGCAAACGTGCGCAGACAGGTATGGCTTTTCACCGTTGCGGCTGGTCTGTCTGCATGTGTCTCTTAGCAGTTCTGCTGGTGTGTAGCTGCTGCTGTTGCTGCGCATATGTGTGTGTGTGTATAACTGGTGGTCGGGCTCCCACTTTATTGCAAAGCTGTTGTGACTGGTGTGGGGAAGCACGTGGTTGCCGTTGCTGCGGCTGGTGCATGTGGCTGTTGCTGCTGCCCCCAGTTCGTGTGTGTCTGCTGTAGATGCTGCGGGGAAGTACGTAGCTGCTGCCGTTGCTGCTGCTGGTGCGTGTAGCTGTTGCTGGCGTCGCCGGTTTGTGTGCAACTGCTGCAGCTGCTGCGCGAAGGTACGTAGTTGCTGCTGTTGATTCTGGCGTGCGGCGCTGTTGCTGGCGGTGTTGGTGTGCGTAGCTGCCCTTGCTGCTGCTGCTGCTGCTCGGAGGCACGTGGCTGCTGCTGGTGCTGGTCCTTGGTGCTGCAGCACGTACAGAGAGCGACGCAGTGGGGAAGCCGCTGCTGGGGGGGCCGTGGACGTTGGTGGATTCTTCTGGACGCCTGCGATCGAACAGCGACTTTGAAGGAAAGTACGTGCTGCTGTATTTCGGCTTCTCCTTCTGTCCGGACATTTGTCCCCAGGAACTGGAGAAGATGGCACAAGTGGTTGAACGCATCGGTGAGCCTTTCTGCAGCTATGCCCACTCAGTTCTGACCGAGGCAGGCTGTAAATCCACACCCAACACGACACGTGCAGGACGACGAGCTGCTGCGATGGCTACTGCTGCAGCTGTCCGCGGGAGACTACGCGCGGGCTTCTGCAGCTGCTCCTGCGGATGAAGAGAAGACGTGAGAGTGTTGTCTTGCCGCTGTTGCTGTTTAAAAGTGCGACAGCGCGAGTTTCTGCAATAGTGAGTGCTGCCGGGCCTACAGCAGTTGCAGCGACGGCTGCTGCAGCCGTGTGAAGCAACCAGGCCCCCCCGCCACTGGCATTGACTCTGCACCGGAACACCACAAACGCGCAGCAGGGGCCACCTTCTGCAGCCCCACATATCTGCTTCTTGTGTTGCTGCATGCCACGTGCTGCGACCGTAATGCCCTTTGCTGTGGTTACCCGACGGCTGAGCACCCGCACATCTTTGCTTTCGTCTACCTTACAAGTATAGAAATAGACTTCTTTTCGCCTTTGTGCACCCCACTGATAAAAAAGTATGCACATCGTATATGTATCCGTGTTTGTAAAGCTGTGGGTCGTAGGAGTCGTCTGAAGCTGCTGCTGGTGGCACACGGCATCATATCTGTATGCACCCGTCAATTTTTCTGTAAGTGAATGCACGTGTATGCATGTACCTGCCTTGTTGCCACGTATATATGAGTATATATATATATATATATGTATATGAATGTGTTCCCTAACCTTGTACACGTGCCCGCTGGGTAGCATCTCTGTGATGAATGGAAGTCGTCTACTATGCGCAGTGTGTGGGTGGTAACATACGATGGGAACACCACATATATTTCTACACCGGGTTGTACAACTGTGGGTATTGTGTTTGGTGCAGATAAGGAGTTCGGCGAAGTGTTGCAGCCGATTTTTATCACTGGTAAGACGCTGGTGAATAGTACGGGAAGGAGCACATTTGTGTCGGGGTAATACGTGCCTTTCCTTTAAGGAGGGCGCCATACTGAAGAGAAACGAGACTATGTTTGTCTTCCTGTCTTTCCGCGTCCCTGCTTCTGCGTCTACATTTGTATGCAGGCGTCTCCCTCCCCTCGACCATTTCGTCACAGCGTGCGTGGCTTTACGCCCTCTCTTATCTATCTGTTACTCGTTTCACCCTGTATTTAATCGTCCGCCTCTCTTCTTGCGTGGCTGTCTTCGCTTTCTGCGTTTCAATCCATATGTATATATATATGTCTCCCCCTACACGCCTCTCTATGGATGAATACGCGTGTAGGGCCGGTTGACTCTGTCCCCCTCAACCTTTCCATACAGGTACCTATCTCTGTGTGTCTCTCTAACCGATACGCATACTGTGTGTATCAGCACTGCAGCAGCGCCGTCGACACGTATGGATAGCTGTGTACATGAGTATGTATATATATATATATGTGTATTTGTACATATATACCCTTCCGCTGCGTCAGGTCGCGCGCATAGAATTTCTCTCCTCTTTATATGTAGGCGAGTTGTCACATGATGGCGCAGGAAGCGGAAGATGCGTTGGTTAGGCAGGTCAAGTATCAACGCGGGAAGGATGGACGACATAGCGTCTTGCTCCATCTGCGTGTGTGTTGCTACTCGTCTTTCTACATTGCCCAAGCTGTTCGGCAGCTTTCTGAAACTCTAAGCCCACGTGTATAAATAACTTCATGCACTTGCATGCGAAAGGGAGAGACGACACCTTCGACAGGACTTGTAGTGCGGCACATCCTTCAGGTGTAAACTTGTCTCTCTGCGTTTCGTATACGCACATCTGTCTGCATGTAGCTCTACGCTCAGACATACAGATATCCATACATCCCTATTTATGGGTGTCAAGTGTACACGCGACGACGCGGTGGGGACGAAGAGAAAGAAACAAGAGAAGCAGTGGGCAGCTTGGAGGGAACTGCCAGCGGGTTGGTGCAGCACGGTCCCCTGTTCGATAAAGTCGTATCCACTCGAAAGCTTCACGCGCACGTTCGTGTGGTGTACACGTACGTCTGCACACGTGAACACGCGTTCCTGTATTTCTGTCGACAAATACATATGTATATGTATATGTGTGTATAGATATACATATGTATATATACATCCGTGCTTGCGTGCAAGTGTAGATTCCTACGTATATGGCTCACCGTACACATAAATCTGTACGTGATCACGTACGTTTTTTGTGTTACGATGTTTATACGTGTGTACCCCAGTGTTTATTCGTGCGTACGTTCGTGGGTATGTTGTGCGCGTGCACACGGATGTACGTACCCACCTGAACGTGGACGACACAATCAACAGCGAGTGATGTACTCCAGACGGACCACTACTCGCGTATACCTATACGCAGCCACGTCTCACGTACGTGGGTGTGGTTGGACACCGGTACTTCACATATGTATATATGTGTATATGAGTGGAAAAATATTTCCCACGGATGGTCGTGTCTCTCAGATGTCTGTGGGGCCATGCGGATACGCCTACTCCAACAGACGTAATGTACGTTCATCCGTGGCACGCAGTGTCTATCCGCCCGTGAATTCCTCGAAAAGTGTAAACGATGAATCTCTCCCCTTCACGTTTGAGCGGGTGCTACATAAAGAGAAATACCCAGCTCCAGCAGTGCAGTCCGACCCGCGAATGCTTACGCGTCTGTAGACGCGTCTACAGACGTGTATGTCCATGCCTCCTGTTGGGGGGCTTCATGTATGTATTTGCTCAGACCCTCTGTGTGTGCACGCCTGTTGGTACATGTGCAGATGCATGCATTCCCGCTCAGCAAAAGTGCCCGTATATGTCGACTCCTCTGTGGGTCTGCCGACGTCTCTCTGTGTATACGCACATAGACATATATCTGTGTATGGTACCACGTTTATACGTGTGTAGCTGTGCCTCCCTGTACACAGCTGTGCGCACCTAACTAGGCAACTCTACACGTCCAAACAGTTCTACATGTATGGGGATGTCTGTTGCTCTTTGCATGGGTTTGCGTCGGTGTCTGTGTTTGTGTATGTATTACACCCGCATGTGTGTATGTGGTGGTCTTTTGGTTTCGTTCTCTCTCTCCTCCTTGGACGGATTCACGAGCGCTAACGGCTCTTGATGTGCGTTGACATGCGCGCTGCAGTGGATCCGCAGCGCGACACCGTAGCGCAGGTGCAGGCGTACTGTCGGGAGTTCCATCCCCGGCTTCTCGGCTTCACTGGCACACAGGTGTGTGAATTAACAGGAGAAATGCGTATGTGTAGAAATGCGCTGGGGTGTGCTGTTCCCAGCGTGGGCGTGCATACACGGGTGTACGGACATGTATGTGTAGATGGTACAATATATTTGTGTCGTGCACGTCAGTACAGGTTCAGCTACATTGGTAGGGAACACATCCATCTGTGTTTCTCCCGACGGAGAGTATATCAAGGTTTTTCATTGTTCTTAAACACGCAGTGTCACGCTGCGATGTACGTACAAGTGTACATCACTGGGGGCGAGACGCGTAGGCATCCACACCATACGTATGCACACGTGTATAAGCAAAAATACCTAATGCGTCTCCGCGTCTATGAACGCACATAATGCACTTGTGTGTATATACGTCTGCTCAACTAAAAGTAATCCAGAAGGCACGGCGGCGTGTCTGCAGAGCAGCAATGAGTCGACTGCACGACACGCTGCTATGCTTTAGCGCCTATAATAGACGAACCTTCGCCGCCAAACCTAGTTGCCGTAAACCGCGGTTCTGTTCGAACCTCAGCCGCCAACGGTGAAGAAGAGGGGAAGATGTGTGTCTGTTCTCTTCGCCAGCGGAACGTTACTGCAGTATGGTACTTCTGTTACCTTCGTGCGTGTTCCTCTCCTTCCCCGCGCCTGTGGAATAACCCCAATGCCACTTTCGTTGTGGAGAAGTCTGGGCCGCTCTGCGTCGCTGGAGTACGGCGAAAATCGTTTCTTTTCCCCTCTTATGGGTGGAGTTACCTACGCAATTTCCGGCGCGCGTGTTTGCCTCATCTTTCGAAGCGTGACACTGCAGGCGCCGCCTTCCAAGCGTCTTTCATTGCTAGTGACCCTACGTTTTCCCTACAATATATGTATAAATCTGTGTGCTTGATGCGCGGAGGGCGTTATCAGGTTTCCCTAACGTGCGTTCACGTGTGTGCGTGTGCACTGGATCTTGAGTTATATACCCATGTGAATATATGGCAATTCTAAAAGTTCACTGATATACATATGTATACACGTGTATTCCTGGGCTTTGGACATATATAGGTATATGTATACGATCCAAAACTATGTGAATATATCGGTGCGTGCACGTTGAAATTCTCGATTTCCACTAATAGATATGTATATATATATATATATATGTGTATCTTCCAGGGACCTGGGCATGTCAATATCGGGCCACGTATGTAAGACCTGCGAGTACACACTGCTGTGTGTGGACATCTTTGTACGCTACGCATACGTGTACGTGTTTACGCAGGCGCAGATCAAGGACGTAACTCGTAAATTTCGCGTGTACTACAATGAGGGCATCCGCTCCACGGAGGAAGACTATCTCGTAGACCACTCAATAATACAGTATTTCTTAGGTAAGCGTGCAAGGAAATGATTGGGTAGTCGCTGGGGGATAGTCTGCCAGCGTATGACTGCTCAACGCTGGATGCGATCAATGAGTCCGTCTACATTCACCTTCTCACAGGGAAGATTCACGAACAGCCATGCAGCATTTCGTGAGTCAGAGCATGTAATCCTTTTTCAGGGCTACCAAGTTCACAGGCTAAAATGATCTCCAGTTCCGCAGGGTTACACCCAACATTTATGTATGACAGTGCTGTGAGTGCCGCTGTGGAAGAATTTTGATTTGGATGCGTAGAGGGTTGCACTTCGTGGGTGAGGCTGCAGCAGAAAATGTTGAATTTTGTGTGAGTACAACTATTCTACCCATTTTAAAAAGCATTACACAAGCTTGGTCACACGTCAGCTGCCACAACAGTACTCCAGTGCTTCCTGCGCGACGCCCAGCCATTCAATACTTTTACGTGCAGCGCATCCAACGCTGTACATTACGTACGGAGGGCTAATGTAATGTGCAATGACCTTAGAGCGATTCGAGTGCCGTGCATGTCCGTTAAATAGAATTATCTATCTGCATCTATCTGCACGTGTACACGTGTGTGTATTGAACCTAGCACATATTTGTAAAGGGATATTCTCCTGAACACAGCAAATACCGGTGCGGCAACGTGAACAAAATGCGGCGTCTTGTTCTCTCACTATATGGGGAGTTTTTGTGTAGTTGATAGCATCTTCTGAATATGTCCGCTCTTCCGTGAAAGCAAAAATCCTGAAGGGTATTCCCGGCTCGACAAGAAGTCTTATTGTTGTCTGTTTCAGCTTAATACGACACTTGTTAATGTAGTTATTATCTTTTGTATACTAAAGATGCGACCCGGGCGCCGGAAGTGTTGCTTAACCTCTGCCTTATATACGCAAAAGTATTCATTGCCGCAGGTTTGAGTCTTTTAAAACGCAGCTCACAACTGCACAACTCAAACGCTTCTGCTGTCTCCAAAGCGTTATTTACATAATCCCGTCCTAAATTCGTCACTGCTGATGCAGAGTAACGAAGCCCAGTGGTATGTGCCGCGTTGTCTGGAGCGCAAGACGAGTTTCAGTCAATATAAAAAAGTTGAAGCGGCGCTCTCCACTCTTGTATATTGTTTTCCGATGAGAACCTTGATAACATTTTGTCTGCGTACTTCCATGACTGGCAATTTCCTACAACGACATTTGTATCCGCTTTTTAGGCAGGAACGGCAAGTTCAAAGACTTCTTCGGAAAGAATATGACCGCTAGGGAGATAGGAGACAAAGTGGCGAGCTATATCCGACAGGACTTGGAGAGAGAAAAGAAGAAACGGGGAAACAGTGAATGATAATAACAACCTTGCAGAGGCATGTGAAGCTCCTGTTCGTAAAACAGGGCCGCGCGAATGCGATAATGTTTACTAGCTCTCACGCAAATTCAATTTCTGCAGAAAGTGTAACATTTCTTCCCTACAAAATGACTTTGAACTTCCCCAGTTATGAAAAGGCATGGCTCTGATTATTCAGAGGCGCATTATCTTCAGACGAGGGAACAGGTGGAGTGCAACGCGAGAGAGGAGTCAGCTGTCTGTGTCAGTATGAGGAGGCACCATAGCAAGGTGACATCCTAAAATGTTTGCCGTAGGTAGAAGTTGATGCTCTACGTGGTTGTGCGTAGAAAAGAAGGACGCGCAGAGACGACAGGGATTAACTCTTTCGTAGCGCCATGCCGGCGAGCGAGGGAAAAGCTGCTGCCTATGCAGCAGTGTTCTCCGTAGTAGCACCCGAATGTCCTCTAGCGCAGGGCAGTTTCGCCTGGCTGAAGATATACTGCTGCTTCTGACCAGGCAGACACCAGGAGTAATTACGTGTGGATATCCGTGTTCTGCATCCGAAATCCATACAGAAACTTCCCCGGCTACGCCAGCTGGGACAGAAAAATTCACCTGCCTGTTCGTGTCGGCAGATGTAGCGTACGTCTGTCTGTGCTGGTGCGGAGGAGCACACGCGGCCACCCTTTTTGCGGAGGAAAGCGTAAGACATTCACCTTTCGCGTGCGTGGCATGTACGAGTCTCATTTCAAGAAGTCAGAAACGCGAAACATGCGGGCTCTTAATCAGGTGAACCGCCGGGTCAGAGCACTCATCAGCCCTGTTCATAGATGTCACCTGTGTAAGCAAGATTATCGTTGTGCCTTGTGCATGAATAGGGAAGAAATATTCAAGCTTTCAGGCGCCGCCACTGACGCCACGGTCGCAGGGGCACGAACGCGTATGAAAATAGTCGAGCGCACTATTTAAGTTCTGATATACTGTTGTCTGGAAACGCGTGGCCACGGATTCAACTGGCTGTAAAAGGGACAACGTGCGGTGGAAGTGTCTATACGTGCGGTGGAAATGTCTATACCCCTTGCGCTCCTGACCGCGACTGAACAGTGTTCTAAAACTTGACGAGCGTATGCGTAGATATAGCTCGAACATCGCATAAGCGGCACTTCGGTGTCCGCTTGTTTTAGTCATGTGAGTGCCCAGCTTCATCATGGCTTCACTTGAATGACAAATTTTTCTGTATACGGACTGAAGCTCTTTCAATTTGTCAAGCAACAGTACAGGAAGGTTCCGTCGTGAGCTAGAGCCGCATTTTTAATGATTCACTCCAATCGACTCAGGAAAATTCTCTCATATTGCGTCTTGAGAAATGCAGTGACAAGCGGTGAAGGAGAATTATTTTTCGAAGTTTCGGACGCATGGGTTTCCTAAAGACACATGCAGTGACTAGAGAACAATTGTCTCATTGAACTGCGTTTCAGAAACATATAACGCAGTGTCACCTCTTTGCCGCCCAGGGATGCGGATCTGCTCGTGTTACCTCTCCCCATGGGACGCTGCGGCACATGTATCGAAAGGTGTTCGTGACAGCCCCAGCGGGTTTCTTCGTGAAGCGCTTCAAGCAGACAGAGGGCTACCAGATTTTCCAACGCGTCAGCCATGAAGTGAAAAAACTATGTTAAGCTAGAATTGCTAGAGATTTTCGCTGGTAGTAGCGCAGCAGTCTTGTGACACGGCATCTACAGTGTTTGGCTCCCGATGTACGTACACTGGAATATTTGCAAGTCAGCCGTAGCTTGTGCGGTAAAGCAAGCTCATTCACCTCTCCTTGAAGAGTGCTCTGATCTCGCTATCCGTATTCTTATGGTTTACATCCCACACGCAGCAGTGACGTAGTAGCGTGTTACTCCACTTGCCTCTTCCTTATTTCATTCGGTAGCACATTTCTATTATTGTAAGGTGAAAACCTCCCACAAAGCGACCTGTGCTGATCCTGGTCAAAGGATGATAACATGTATCGCGATCAGCTAGCACTTTTCTGTTTTTTCCTCCTCTGCTTTTCGGCCTTTTCGGTCTTCTTGATTCACTTTCGAATCGAAATGGAGGCCGACGGGTACATGCTTGCTATTGACCTAGACGCGCTATTGAACCAAAAATGTTGCTCTTAACAGCAGCGGCCCTGCAGGTTTTCTCAAGAACGATGCGGGAAAAGGGCGCAAACTTTCCCCGATGAGACATGGAATCTCAAACGTGAGGCTGCTTTTTAATTAAAGGTGGGTGCAATTTCGCACTCACCTTGTGGACTGAACAGGTACAGGGTGAGAGATTATCACGTACTTCGCGATTCCTCCTTGACCCTCTTGCGACGTTTCTGTCTTTCCGTGCACGTCAGCTAAGAACCAATCTCGCGTGAACGCGAAGCAACCTAAACAGTGGTTCGGAACCGCGCTAAAGCACACTCTGTGGAATAACTCCCTGGGACAAGTAAAGTTTTTGTTTTCTCTTCACTCCTACGGAAGAGATACTGCTCGTTCACTTTGCCTCCTCCAGCAACTGGATTTGGCGCTGGCACTTTTGTTGTCGCAGAATTTCTCATTGCTCATAACGCTATGGTTTGCTTTCCTGGGCATCCTAGTCTCTCTCAGTATCCTTCTCCAGACTAGCATTCGAATGGTAAAATGCTGTTGGACTAGCCGGCTGCGCGACGGGAAAGCTCGACTCCCCCTCATGATGCAGAATAAACCTCCGGTCCCTCCGTGCGTAACGAAAGGAGGATGACTCAATCCCTGTACCTCTCCCAGGATGTGCGCTTTTGCCAAAACATTTGGAGTTGCTAAGACACACGATGCCCTACGTGATCGATTCGCAGATCTATTTTATCAAGGGCCTTGAATCTGATAGCTACAAGCAGAACCTGTGCGCTCCGTTTGCCATTACTGTTTACAGAAGGTAGCGAGTTGTACTCAGTGCGCGCCAGTTTACGCAGGTGCTAATTCTTTATCAATTTCGCTGCTGAAACCGCGTAGGCCACTAGATCTTGTCCTTTGGGTACGCACTACGCTTGGGTATTACACTACGAGTATTCCGGATGACTTTTGCTGCACTGAATGACTGCACTACGGCGCACCTGCTCCGCAGAAGACATTCAGCCTCCATGCTGCTTTGTTAAAGGACTACAGTCCGCTCTCGCAGAAACGCATTTATTTCCAGGAACTGACATTGTAACCAGCCTGCTGGACTCAACGTTAAGAAGCGGCATTTTCGTAACTGTTGGTGTGATGGAAAGCCTTCGTAGGATGCAGCGGTGCCTTCTGTGGCAATCTTTCCACTTTTTTGTTGAAACGTGGGCAACTTCATCTTCCTACTGTATCACACCAACTTCTTCAGCTGTATGGTGTCTGTTGTGTCATTAAGGAAGTGGGCATTTGAAACCACTCCTGATAGTATCACGAGTATTCTAGTGCATGAGGACATACTTCGCAAGGTGTCAAATGCCTTCACGAAGCGAAGTTTTATAGCACTCTCATTCCCTAAGCGGGTTACTTGTTATCAGCAGGCGACGGAGAGCTGTTACTTAAGTTCTTATGGTTGCAGCAGATGGAGGTTTCCAGTGGTTTATCAGTTTTCAGTTCTATTTGCCCTTGGAAGACTGTGGCGTCCGTTTTTCCTCGCCACATGACTGCCGCCTGCCGACAGCGTCTTTCGTAGTGCCGTGAAATTTTCCATACACTAAGGCGGCCACCCAGTACCGAAGAACAAACGCAGCGTGTATGCAGAAGACGACAGACACACTGTGGCTTCCACACTGTACAAGGAAACCTGTCCGTAGACTTCGAAAATACGTACGTGCAATGCCTGTTCTTGACATCTGTGGCCGCGACATCCGGCACAGAGCGGGGCTTACGGTCCTCAGGACTCTACCATCAACACTTTTGTACTAAAATTTGACTCATACAAATATGTTATCGAACATCGCTACCTGCGACGAATTACAGAAAACTAAGCAAGGTTCTTTTTTTCCCCTTAGTCACGTACACATGAATTCACAGTGATACGTAATTGACGCCAGGAACACCTACAGAGTGCCCGCAGAATGCTGGTGATCAGGAAGCGGCATGCTGATCCTTTGTGCAAACTGAGGGCACACGCTTTTGGCGAGTAGACTCCCCAAGGGAAATGTTTCACCTGCGTCGGTGCTTTTGCAAGATCCACCACTGTGCGCCGCTGTGGCAGTCTTGGGAAAAACGCATTTGAGGGGCGTGGTTCAAGCAGCCTGCAGCGAGCTTATCTGGAATGGACAGGGTTTCGAACGTTGTCTACCGATTCCCAGTGCGGGGAAACCGCACCTTAGAGACGCTGGGACCTGCTTTTAAAATGAGAGTCGATCTTCACCCGGACAAAGGTCTAGTGTAGTGAAAGTCTACTCCAGCTAGGCTGCTGCATATTTGCAACGTCAATAACCGCCAGCTGAGGTTCGCCTGTCTCCGTTGTTCTCTGCAGCGCACACAGTCCGTATGATGCTGATAAGCACCCTTGACTTCTGTGTAAACAGAAAGGGAGCTCCTTCTCTCCCTGTGTTTCCACACCAAATCTCTTAATATACAACAAGTATATCTTCGAGCACCCCATTTCATAACCCTAATAACTGAACGCTTCCGCAAACGTATTTGCCGGCGGTTCCAGCGAGGATGCATGCACTGCGATTTAGCACACACCTGTGTGGAGGAAAGAAATCTCCCCCACCAGGTCACAATCAAATTAGAAAATGATGAATTTCAAAGGCGTAGAACTCTAGTACATCACGATGCCGCGAAGCCACCAGTACATGGCGTGAACAGCCGTTACGTGTCACTTCCAGAGAAATACACACATTAAGTGTGCCTTCCGCATCCTACAGCGCAACCACGGTCGGTACGAAGGTGATGGAGGGGGTCTCTGCAGGCCGTGCAACTAGGGAAAGGACGCCTACATTTAGCAGAAGCAGGTCAAGATTCACGTCTTATGATAGGCGTGTACGCGTATGCGTCACGCGTAGCTAGGTGCCAAAAGTGGGGCAAATCCAGTGTTGTCGTTCCGAAAATAAAGGCTAAAAGGGACAAGCGTAGCCACCAAGGGACCTTGCCTAATGAGCAAGTGTCCACGAATGCAAAGTGTTGGCCCAACTCTGTACTGCAGGTTTTCCGACGCTGTTGTTCCGCTGGCTGGACCACAAGTTGACAGTAGTGCACTACTGACGCGGAAAATACTCAAATGTGTGCCACCAAATCATGTTTAGTGTGAATGATCCTATATCGAGTTTTTCTATTAAACTTTTCCGAAGAAGCAATATGAGTTGAAGCACGAGCACTACTGCACACGTGTAGGTGCCCCCTACAAGCGAAACCGGTCCCCTACGGTGGGCAGAACAAGAACACACGACGTTTGTGTAAAGCGGGTAAGGTCTCCCCACGCATTAACGACTGCGCGAACGTGCACGAACGTCAGCTCTCACTCGTCTGCATATGTGTGCGCAATTAGAAAAACATGTAGACGCACGCATACCACCAAGGATAATTCTCACCAGCAAGACAAGTGCGTCTTTAAGGGACTGCAGTGGCGCAACCGCTACGACGTGGCCCTCCGTCAATGTTGCTGCTGCAGACATCCCATTGCTGCAGCAACATCCCGCAGCATAGCACACAGGCAAGCAGAAACAATTTACCAATCGAAGGATGCACGTACGAACGTCTCAAGAAAAACTGGAAGACGACGCCTCTACTCAAGGGGCGAGTCTGCTACCTACGCAGCTGAGCAAGAGGGTGGAAAGGGCATCGAAAAGCCTCTGAGACTACATCAACACTCATTTCAAGCTATACACCTGTGTATACGTCTTCACGTGAATCCGAAGAGCAAATGCGTTACATAGGTTCAACAACATCCCAACAGCGCAACGTCGGCAAGAGTTTCGAAGCTACAAGGAGGCCACACTGCAGAGAGTGTGAACTGGTAAACCGTCCCCGTCATTGAAAAAAATGTGTTCGCGCTTCGTCGCCAAATTTGTGCAGACGGCCGTTGTTCAGCGAGCATCAGAACACAGTTCTAACGAGCGTGGTGGAAATGTAAACAAGCAGTTTCTTCGGTACAATTTTTTTGCCAAAAACAGGAGCTTAAGGACACTACGCGAGCAGCCGTGTGAGAGCCCCTCCGCTCACCACTAGCGTACGTATATCAGTTTGATGCACAAACATACGATCACACGTTTGTGGTGAGACTCCACTCAACTTCATACGTGCGCGCAACCCGCGGTCTCGCGCAGGTGCCCATTTTCCAGTTAGCAGTTACCAGGCTTTAGCGTTAGAGGGTAACTGGGTTTCACTGCACGGTACGGAGTGTGCTACTAGTTAGTTACATGGCTTCCGCTGTGGCCACATGAAAAGGTAGGGAGTCGCTTTACATGACTACATCCGACGCAACTGTTTACACTGTTTCAAGGAAAAAAGTACTTTGTAGATTCATCAGCTTGGTCTTCCACGTACTTCGTGCAATTAGCAAATAACACCGGTGCTGGGCTTATCTGTCCTTCTGAAAGCAGAGTACTGGTTGCGGCTGAGCTGCGTTGGACCTCCAGTTGCTTTTCCGTATGCACCGCTCCAGCCGCACTGTCTGCTCGATGTTGGAGTGACTGTTGTTTCTGCTGGTCGATCTGCTGTCGGGGCTCCCGGTGCTCCCGCCGACCGGGCTGCTGCTGCTGCCTCGGATCTGGTCGCTGCGGCAGTGGCTCCGCCTGCTGGAGCTGGCTGTTACTTCGCGGTAGTTCACTTCGGGAGCCGAAGAGACATATCGATGCATGGACACCTCTATTCTTTTCTTCTCCCTGTTTCAGCTCCCTATTACTGTTCGCCTGGCTGTCTCTGTCATTGCCGCTGCTGCAAATGCTGTGTCCCAGGTTGCTGCGGCTGTTTCTGTAGTGGTGCGATTCCGGGCTGCTTCCCTCGCTGCCTTTTCCACTGCTTCCTCCTGGAAAAGCTTCTTCACTGGTAGTGCTCTCGGCGCTGGTGGAGCAGCCGTCGACATCTGTTCTTCTTCCTGCAAATACCGTTTCACCTCGTGCAGCAGACTGCTTCTTCTTCATCAAAGGGGGCATCTCCAAACGCAGAATCTGCACTGTCTTCGTCGTTGAGGCAGCGCCTGTTCCTGTCCCTGCTGATGCTGTCCCACCGCCGCCTTTCGCTGCAGAGCGTCTCAAACGTCCAGCTACAGCTGGTGTTGATGCTTCTGCTGCCGACGCCGCGGCATCGCTGCGCTGCAGGTTTTCTTTTGTGAACCCAGCGAGTGTTCCAATGTCGTCCAGCCAGCGCCTTTTTGCCACCTTCTTCTCTTCTCGAGCTGCATTTCGCTGCCGTCGACCTGTTGCTCTTCTCGCTGGCAAAGACAATCCCTCCTTCTCGCTGCTGCTTCGGCGCCGCTGCTGCTGCTGCTTGCGTGCATGCGGATGCACCTGCGAGAGGTGCAGTACTGCGGTGCCTACGGGTCGAAATTTAGAGGAAGACAAGCAGCAGCAGCAGCCGTCCCCTCGACCTAGGAGCAGCTGTTCTGCTGCTGCTCCTTCCTCCTCTTCAGGAGCGTCTGCATACTGCACTCGAATAAATCGACGCCAGGCGAGGGTGAACTCAGTCTGCTGGTGGTGTTGCAAGGGAAGCAGACGGCAAAGCATCCGTAAGCGCCTTTTCTGAGGCAGCCAGCGCAGCAGCAACAGGTCCCCTGTTGCGCACGTTAATAGCACTAGATGCTGGAAGTGCTGCTGTAGCAATAGCGCTGCTTCCCTGTCTGGCGCAAGCGCTCCCCACGTCACAAGAGGATGTGTGCGTCCGATGTCCTGCAACGCAATGAGCGGCGTCGCGGTGTACGTACACCCGGTGAACCACGTAGATGCCACATCAAAACAGGAACGACCAGCTGCTGCTGCGCCAGCAGGAGGCTCACCAGCGCGGCGGCGAAGAAACTGCTGCGCAAAACCATCGGCAGGCGCAACAACACAACAAAGGCGACAAGCAAGTAAAGTAGAGACTACCATGCTATTCTCGTAAACACGTTGTCTCCCAGTCTGCGGACCAGATGCAAGTGTGAGTAGAAAGCAAGTTAAACAACTAAGATGCCGACTTCGTGGACAGTAAGCGCCCGCTTCCAACGCGTCTCTGCAGTGTGGTACAGTCGCCGTAAACCTTACAAAGAAGGATACACACACGTGTCTTTTCGTGTGTGCAGATATCACACATGTATCTGTATGCCCAATACTGCGCGGTGCATGCCTACGTACTGGCGAGACATCCGTTTCTATCTACACACTGTATAGTCCTACATGAATAAATAATATACAGAACGCTGGCGCACAGCGTTCTGATCTTCAAGCGCATAGGCCTGGTGTACATGCAGAAGAAGGAGCACATACACGAAGTCTCGCTATACGTATTGAAGCACTCTTCGGTGTACATCTACAGAGGCGGATACAGGCATGAATAAAGCTATTCACGCGGTCAACAACAAACGTAGCAGCTCGTACGATGCAACGCAGTCCACGTGCACAAAAAATGTCAGAACTCTGCCTGCAACAGGTGGACGCCCTCCTCCATTAAGACACTTACCAGCACTCAAACCTTCCCCGGCGTATATATACACGTTTGCACTTATATGGTCAGTATGTCGCTGACGTTCACGTTTTCCAGATCCACCTGTCTGTAGGTGCATGTGCTATCGGTTCTGCCTACACGTGGAACCCTTCAAACACACGTGAATTCCGCTATACATGTCTAGATCTTCGTGCAAATGGATACGGCCCAACCATGGACAACAAAGGCAGTCAAGTCTCTGCGGTGTTGGAGCCCCGGCAGGAGCACGCACCCCTGCGTATGTCTCGCCCGTGGTGTGGAGCGATACGAGAGAGCACACGGCTGTCACTTCTACAGGCAACAGCTGTTATCTGAAGTATCTCAACTGACGAAACGGAGCCCGTCGCAAGTTTTCAAGGAGGGGAAGTGTTTTCACGTGCATGGCAGGCCGGCAGACACACACACATTCGCACAGCCGTGCTTTCATTCCTCAATACTTCGACGGTTAGACTCGGATGTATCTAACCTTGTGAATACGTTCCTGAACGAGCACAACGTGCAGACATAGAGGCAGATATGCCAAGACACACTTGATACATACAGATGCATATATATATATATATATAGGTATACACGTGTGTACCAGTCCATACATATATGTATGCATCGGTAGACGAGCAGGGTGGCGTGGCACTAGGATACGCGCCCCCTTTAAGCGCCGATATTGCTCTAGATTTCCCAAGTCTGGCCGGAGGGATAGCACGCCGGATGACTGCTCTTTCCGCTCTCCTTTCCGAGCGATGCATGACAGAGTCAGTCTAGTACGTGCATGTAAACACGTACGCAGATGTGTGTATCAATATGTAGGAAGGTGTCGTGCGCATCTTTGGACATCCTCGTGATTCACACGGATGGCTGCTGAAGCTTGAAATGAGGAAAAAGAGAGAGAGGCAATCAGAAGTACTGGAGAGTATGCGCCGCACCGGTGGGCAGCAGAGGCGTTCCGCAGATGTACCTGTACTCGTGCTTGGTTCCACAGGACCTCGACCCTTCCTTCCGGTTCAGCAACATGACTGCTGTGCTTATGTGAGGAGGGTGTGTCTTTTGATTCGTTTGCAGCGTTCCTGCCCCTGATCTCGCTACTATTCTGTTTGCTGCTGTAAGTTTCTCCTTTGTTGCTGGTGCTGCTGCTGCCGCTACCTTGGCGCAGTCGCACCTGCAGCAAGCCCAGCAGCCCAGGACCTGCTACAATCCACATCCCCTCTCCACAGCTCTCCAGCAGTCCCGTACTCACGATCTGTGAAGGAGACACAGCACAAGTGCTGGCTGCGCTGCCCCTGTTGTTGCTTCTGTCGTTATTGTTGACCCTGATGTTGCCAAGACCTGCGCTGCTGCTGCTGCTGTCGCCACCGTTGCTGCTGCTATCACCGCCGTTGCTGCTACTGCCACTGCGGCAGCTATGGGGATCGCCACCAATGTCACTGCTGCTGCTGTTGTTGCTCACAGTGCTCGGGTAGGACCAGCAGTGACTGGCGAGCACCGCGTGAGGGAAGAGAAGCGGAAATTGACGCCGGTGGATCCGGGCGCTCTGAATAACATCTGACTCAGCAGCAAAAATTTCCTTCCAATCTAGCGCTCGCTGTCGAAGCAAATCCACTAGCACGACAGCCCACAATCCCGCGACAACAGCAATGCCGTGGTGCTGCTGTTGCTGTCTCCCCCCTCTGATGTTGTTTCTGCGATTGTTAGCGTCGTGTCTCCCTGCCCTGCTGTTGCTGCTGCTGCTTGCTGCAGATACGTAGGCTAGGATTAACACATGCTGCGTGGAGTAAGAAGAAGCGAAATGGATGCGCACAGGACGCACTGTGACGTGGCGTTGGTGCAGCTGCTGCTGTTGCTGGCGTAGCTCCCGCTCCTGCTGCTGTTGCTCCTCGCTCCGTTGGTGCGGCAGCAAAGAGGACTGCTGTGATTGTCGCTCTTTCTGCTGCATTTGCTGGTGCTGCCGGTGATGGTGCTGCAGAACAGCTTGCTCATGCCGCTGCTCAGCACGCTCCAGCAGCGTCGCCGGTACCCACGCTGCAGGACCTACAGTGTGCGGAAAGCAGCAGCTGCGAGGCAGCAGCAACGTAGAATTGCAGCGAACGCGTGTCTGCACCTCCACCCAGGGGGCCACATGCAGCCAAAGCTCCTTCTGTTGTTCCTGCTGCCGCTGCTGCCAGTGTCGCTGCTCGGCGTGCACTGCAGCGACTGCCGACAGGGCATCAGGAACCGCAGAAGCTGGAAGGGGCGCAGCACGCCGGAAGGGAGCAAGATAAGGATTGCCACCAGCTGCCGCAGGTGAGGAGAAGGCAGCACCAGCTGCAGCGGCGGCAGCGGGCCTGCGACACACGGAAGGGTCCGGAGCCGCAGGAACGAGTGCAGGCAGCCAGGTGGACGGTTGCCCTCCACCAAGGGACTTCAACGTCTTCTTCGTCGCACTGCTGAGGCTGCAGACGCTGCTGTTGGCTGCCTCAGAATCAACATACACGGAGGAGGCCGACCGCGACAAATTACTCCCTGCGTCCCTAGCTTCTTTTCCAACAAGCCGCTGGCTGATACTGTACCCGCTGATGCTGCTGCTGCAGCTCGTCTGGCCGGCGCTGTTGTTGTTCGTCCCATCTTTGCAGACAGTGCCGCTGTTAGGACGTACGCTGCTGCCGTTGCTGTCGTGGGGCACTCTGCCCCTACTGCAGTTGTCCCTGCCGCTGTAATCGCTCCTGCTCTTGCTGTCTGTTGCAGCCCCACTCTCTGCAGGGGCAGCAGAAAATTCGTGAAAACGCCTCGGGCTCTTGGGTGGCAACTTCCGCGTCCGGCTGACGTGACCAACAGCAGCCACAGATGCAGCAGCAGCACACGACACGGACGGACAGCAGCTAGCTGCGTGAGGAAGTGTAGGTGTACAAAACTCAGGCACGGAGGGCTGCTGGGCAGCCTCCCCCGCTGCAACTGCGCGGCCAGCAGACACTGCCGTACCGTTCTCTCTAAACTCACACGCAGCAGCAATTTCACCAGCAGCAACGTCCCCCAGAAAAAGGACATTTTCTGTCCTAGCAATAAGATCCCTTGGTGTGGCCACTTTTTCAGCGCACAGAGGCAGCAGGCGCTGCTCACGGATCTGCAGGTGCTTCTCAGAATGGGCATTGCATAAGGCGAGGAAATGTTCTTCTTCCTTCTCCTGTGCCGTCATTCGCTGTTCCCTTGTAATCGCCTCGACATGCGTAGTTCGGCGGCTGGTGCTGCACCTGTTGTGCTCCTCCTTGCTGCACCCGTTCGCGAGTCTGTAGTCATTTTGAAGGGACTGCTGCTGCAGGAAGGAGGGCGGCACGCGGTGACTCTGCTGCTCTCCTCGCTGTTGCTGCTGCCGCGTCTCTGCCTGCCGTAGCTGCTGCTGGACAAAATTCTGTTTCTCAGCAGCTGAACTGGCTGCAGCAGCAGCGGAAGCTTCTGGTGCGGCATCACACTCAGCAGTCGTACAGACCGCAGTACCAAAGCATGAGGCACTAGACAGCAAATTAGAGGAGATGTCTTCAACAGAGGGGGACGACGAGAAAGGAGGGAAATGCAGCGGCAGCAGGAAAATACGAGCCTGTCTGTCGCAGCCAACGAACAACTTTGGATGACGCGGATGCTGTGCTACGCATGCTAGAGTAGGCGTGCGTGTAAATTGTACCCCCTTCCCCGAGTGATCTGCAGCAGCAGTTGCCGGCTGCACCGCTGCTGTTTCTGCGTTGCTCCATTGTCCCGCCTGTCGCGCACTCTGTGCTTCCTGGGGGAGCTGCTGCTGACGCCACTCCTGATCCGGTTGTCGCTGCAGCTGCGGGTGGTGTGTCGTCGTCTGCTCCTGCTGCTGCTGTTCCTGGTCGGACGTGGGCTGCTGCCAGTGTCGCCCTGCGAGCTGGTCGAGTGTCTGCCACGCCGTCCTTCTGCTACAGAGGCTACCTTGTGTGCGACACGTTGCTGTTTCTGGCTCACTTGCAAAAGCTAGTGCAAAGCACCGGATGACGACGTGCTGCTGCGGCTTCGCCGCTGCACCAGCAGAGCCAAGCCCCAGTGCGGCCAAGTCGCTCTGTTGCTGCAGCTGCTGGGTAATCCGCAGCTGCACCGCGTACAGTTGTTTCCCAGTGAACAACAAAAACGTTTCGTAAGTTTCACGTCGCAGTGGTGTGAGTGCCGCCGCAGCTGCCCCTGCTGAAGTTGCTGCTGTTGTCTGCGCCGAGGAGTGCTGCGCGCTGCAGCGACTGCATGTGGTGTTGCTGCTGACGCTGAAGAGTGCAGCTCTCCACCAGCAGCTATCAGCACCTTTCCTTACGTCCTGCAGGGACGAACTACTGCGCGGCTTATTTGCACGAAGGGAAGCTGCGTCTCCGATTTCTCCCGCTTTGGTGCTGCTGTTGCACGTCGTTTCCTGCAGTGGGTAAGGCTGTCGCTGCGGGGGAAGCTTCTCTGGCTCCGCCTGCTGTTGACTGCCCTCCTTTATCGTTGTAGCGGCGGCAGCAGCGCGGTGCGCTGCCTCGCCGTCTTTACTGCTTCTGCGTCTTAGCAGGGCTGGACTGTTGCTCTGCGTCTGCAGCTGCTGTTGAAGCTGAGGCCACTGACCGACCGCCACCTGCTCCCCTTTACCACCAGTAGCGGCAGCGACACGTGCTGCTAGCGACTGTGCAGCACCTTCCGCTGCAGTGGCCCGGCGGTAAGCCAGGAGCCAAGCGTGAAAGCCTCGAGCTATCAGCAGGCGCAACAGCAGCTTCAGCGCGGCAGCTGCTGCGGCTCGCTTCTGCACCCGCAGCAGCAGCGGTCGCAGAATACAGCGTCGCAGCAGCAGCACGCGGACAGCGCAAATGATGAACCTTTGTTTGATGACACGCAGCAATCGCACGCGTCGCAGCAGCCACGCGAGGCGCCGCCGCACGTGCACAGCAACAGCCGCCGCAACTCCCCAGCGACGGCGTGTCAGTTCCCGCTGCAGAAGCAGCAGCATATCAGTTCTAGAAAACAAAGCTTCAGGGGACCGCAGAAAGGCTGTTGCTGCGAGGAAGGCGCTTGCCTTGAAGAATAGCAAAGAGATTCCGCAGCTGACGGCCCCGCGTGGGCAATCGGGCAGCAGTCCGAGAGCAACGGCAACTGCAGCAGCGACATCACACCGACCAGCAAAGTGCAACGCAGCACTAATTACACGTATGCAAGAGAAGTGTGCGGCGGAACTGCGGCCGCACAGCGGCGGGAGAAACACAAAGACACGTGCAAAGGCGGAAGCGCAGCCTATGTGCAAGTAGCGAAGCAGGGTCTGCAGCAACGGTGGAGACGCAGATCAAGCAGGAGCACGCCACAGCGTCCCCTGAAGAAACACAGTACTAAAGCTGCGGACACCGAAGGAGCAACAGATAGAGCAGCGAAGCAGCGAGGGTCGCGGCAGTTGAGCTGGAGTAGTAGTGGAAGCGCCACAGCAGCTAGGGAAGGTTTTTCTACTGCCCCGCTTCGCAAAGAAGCAGCAGCGGGGGAGCAGACAGATGGTGTAGCGGCAACGTCGGCAGCAAGGCGGACGCGAAACGACACGTCCTCGAGACAAGCAGCAGCAGAAGGCGACAGAGAGGAGGGACGCTTCAGTAGTAGTGCGAGCAACGGCAGAGATACGGACCAGCGCGACGCACGTAAGCAAAGCAAGAGCCACGCGTCTTGCAGCCACAGCGGGGTAGCGGCAGCCTCAGCATCTGCAGCACCCTCAGCAGTAAGTGCCGCAAGCTGTCCGCCAGTCCTCGGAGACACAGGAGCAGCGACAACAGCGGCGGTGCAATCGCACCAGCAGGAAAAGCCACCCCAACACCAGCGCACTGTGACCGCGGCAGCTGCAGCCGCAGGCTCACATCACTTCCGCCAGCGAGCTGAGGGCAGCCTATCGGCTGAGCAAGTGTTTACCTAGAGACGCATGTACGCATGCCAACGTGTGCTCCCAGAACCTCTCTATGAAGACGCTGTAATCGCGCTTCTTTCATCTAGAAAGTATTTTCGCACTGTACAAGGAAGTGTCTGTGTCGCTGCTGCTGTGTCTAGTAACATCCGCTGCTCGTACACACCTTCGTTTGAATGCTGCGACTAATGAATAACTGCTGCTGTTGTTCAGTGGGATCGCTTTGTGGTCGCATTCACGCGCCTTCGCCTGTGCTCAGCTACAGCCTCGGCTGCTGCTGCTAACCCCGCATGCAGCGTCTACGGCCGCCGCTGATGCTGTTAGTGGCACGTACAGCCTGCTGCTACTACTGCTGCTGCGAGGAAGACGCAAAGTTTGCTTCTGCGATAGCTGCTGCTATTTAGGCGCGCAGAACCGTTCGTTGCTGCTGCTGTTGTTGCGAGAAGCCGACCTAGTCTTCCGTCAGGAACGTGGTCGACGTGAAGCGCCTGAAGTCGTCGAAGCCACTCTCCTGGTGCTGCGTCTCTATCCTTGCAGTTGTCATGCTGCTGCTGAAGCTGAGCAGTTGCATCGGCGATGCAGCGGCGCAGTTTGCTCCTGAAGACGGCAGCGAGGGGCGACAGCGGCACGCGATGGGGGAAGCCTCTGTGCAGGACGTGGATGAGAGCGACGGTGCCGGATTGCTGCAGCTACGCACACGCACGCATCCCGGGAAACAGCAGCAACACCAAAAAGTTTGCAGCGCCTCGCAACAGAGTAGCGTGGAACCCTGGCAGTGAGTGCGTCCTACGGGAATGTCAGTTGGCGGGCAGCTGCCCTCCCGCAACGCTGACGACGCGAAAGCACACCTCTCTACACCGTCAAAGAGCAAGGCAGGGCCTCGGCACTAAGTTTCTTTCCAGCTGTTCACCTGCTTCTACGAACCACACCAACATACGTACCCACCTAGGTAGACAAATATGCATACACACATTTCTGTGATACTTCCGGATATGTGTATATATATACACATGAGTTTACTCTTGCATACTTCGGAGTCTAGCCGGAGGTGTGAAAACGGTTCAAAGACAGAGCCGTGTATAATATACATTTGTTGTTCCACGTGCTAATTTCCGCCGTTGGGTCATAAAGCTGCCACCCCACCCGTGGCGTGGCCCTCTTTCTTCTCTGTGTGAATCGTTATACTTTCTACGTGGCAGCTCCGACGCTCGTAAAAACGCTTCACATCTTTTTTCCCACGCAGAGTTCTGCAACGTACGAACGCAGACCAAGCGTATACAGGAAGCAACACGCAGTCGAAGCCACGCGACGCTGGCTGCAGGAGACAAAACGCCCGCCCCAAGCCAGCAGATCCATAGCTTCCGTCGCAATCCCCGGCGTACAAATGAGGCATACGGTTTCCGCCCACTCGCGGTTCTTTTCTGTACAGGTAGTATTCCTGCTTCCGCCTCTGGCATAACTCGGCGCATGTTTGGTGGCGTGCAGGGCCTGCGCGGCGCACGTCGTCCTGCGTACAGACGGCGCTGAGAAGAAGAGCAGCAGAGCCTACCTGGCGTAGCAGCAGAGCCCGGTCGAGCAGCAGCGGTCGCATGCTGCGGTTCGAGACAAAGCAGCGAATGAAGTGGAGATGCACGTCGCTGCTCTGCAGTTCGCCCATCAGCTGCCGCAAATCTGCGACGAACTGCTGGCTGACCGAGGCAAAATGCCTGCTGCTGCTGTTGCTCGCAGCGCTTCCCCCTGCTGCTGTAGCTACAGCTGGACTGCTGCTGCGGCCCTGCGCACTCACGAGCCATCCGGCTGCCAGTCCACGAAGACTGCTATCCCCATCGACTGCCGCTGCGTCAGTCGCCGAGGCGTCTGCTTCCTGCAGGGCGCGCAGCCTAGACAAACCCAGTAGACACTCGATCTCCGCCTCCGCCTGCGGTGACGCGCGCACAGGCAAGTCAACCATATCCTTGTAAAGACACACCAGTCTGTGCGATCGCGCAGCGTCGTCGTGGTACAAAAGTGGACTGCAGGAGACGCGTATCCCGTATATGCGTTCCTCACACATCTGCCGCGTTACCAGATAGCATATATATATATATACGGAGAGCAAATTTATACGTGTACACATATGGCATAGATGCAAACGAGTGTCGTAGGAATTTAGCTGCCCATGTGTCACCGATGTGTGTGCTATTTCTCAACACACTTATACGTATATACATAAAGACGTGCACACCGACATCTTTGTCTTCAGGCATGTATGTATCCTCTGCGTGCTTGACCCCCGCCTAGGTCTGGTCTTTAGCGGATGCAGGAAGGGAATAAGCACGAAAAACGTATGCTGCAGAGAGTGTGACCACGCGTACGTACCTAGTCACACGTCTACAGACACACAGATTTGTACACGTGTTTAGAGATATGCATATGCATACACGTGTGTTTCTACTCGTGTGTCAGTCAGTATTGTGTGTTTATGTACGTGATGCATACGTGGATATACGAATATGTAGGAAAGGTAGAGTGTCGCAGCGGGAACACAGACACATGCACATAGTAACACATTGAACGGCGCTGAGGCGGGTGCCACCGTATGCGGCGTAGTTTCATTGCACGCCCTAGTAGACTCGCCGAGCAACTCGCACTCACGCAGAGAAAGTGGCAAGCCTTGCTACGGGAGCCGGCTACAGCCTCACGCACGTCATACGCGATGCCCGTGTTGTCTCGGGCAGAAAGCTTGAGAGAAGCGGCCTACGTACGGATGTGTGTAGATAAACAGGTGCAAATATAAACAAATATGTGTATCTATATGTGTGAGTGTGTATGGATGTCTCGCGTAGGTGTTGTCTGCCTACTGACCTTCGACGCGCGAAACACCCACATACGAAACGTCAACCATATATGTATGACACGGGAAAACAGCAGAGAGTTGGACGCCCCTGCATATCCTTGCAGAACCGTCACATGCAGTAGCGCCGAATCGCAAAACAAAAGCAGCGAGGAAAGCATTGCCTACACCACTCCAAAGGTCTGTGCGCAGACACCTGCGTGGACTTACAGACGTAGGCAGGCCCTGTTAAGTCACGGCGCCCTGTATAGTCCTGCGCTGACATGAAAACTTGCTAGCCACTGCACAAGGAGGCGCTGCATACGATACGGTTAGGCTCCTCTATATGTCGAGTGCGTGCAATGTGCTGGGGCTTGACGGACCTTATCATTATTTCTTGCTAGCCATCCGTCAACTCGATACTCGACAAGTCCCGCAAAGTGTTTGACGACGAAGACCCCTTGCTGCAGGGTGCTGGCGGCAGCAGCGGCATCTGCGTGTAGAGGGCGCACTTCTCCTGCGGCCAATAGCTGCTGCATCATCTTTTCGTGATGCTCCTGTTGCAGCGGAGGAGCATCAGGACTCTGCTGCACTCCTGCTGGGGAGCGGGTGTCTTCGTTCCTAACTCCGTAGGCAGCAGTGGAGTGGTTGCCTCCTCCGCTGCGCAACAGACGGAAGAGGATGGGCGGCTGCTGTTGCTCTTGGTGCTGCAATGCTGCCACTCGGCGGCTGCTGCTGGAACTGCCGGTGCTGGTTCTGCTGTTTGAGGCCGCTGCCAGCTGTCGGTGCTGCTCTCGCTGCCTGCAGAAGGCAAAGAAATCTCTCCAGAAGTGCACATCCAAGCGCTGTTGCTGCCCCCGAGCCCGAAGTCTGCTGTTATCATCCAGACGCTTGAACAGGCCGTCAGTCAAATACGACAGCAGCTCCTCCGTCTGCTGCTCGCAGTACAGACGCTGCCGTTGAAGCAGCCAAGTAGGTCCGCGGCTATCACTCCCCGCGCTGCTGCTGCTGCTCGCACTGTTGTTGCACCATCTGCTGTCGCTTCTGCTGCTGCCGTCGTGCGCAGTACTGCTGCGTGGGACGGAAGTGAGGGAAGACAAGTGCGGAGACAGGGGAGCCGCGGGAGCGGCAGCAAAGGAATCGCTGCTGCTGTCGTTGGAAAGCAACGCGGGCTGCAGCGACGACAGCACACCGAAAAGGCCCTCGCACCTGTAAAGCCGGAGTTCTTCCGATATTGCCCGCTGCAGGAAGATTTGCTGCTGCTTCTCGTTCGCGTAGTTTATACACAACTGCTCAAAGCCATTGGCTCCGCCGTCCAGACACTCGAAGCCGTAGATATCAAGGACTGCACGCGGGAGTGCAGCGGCAGCAGAACAGAGAAGAATCAAATACAGAGCGCATAGACGCGTAGGGCGCGAGAAACTGAGACTGTTGCAGAAGTCGTTAGAGACGCGGGCACACGCCGGCAGCCAGAAAAACCGGTACAAACCTATACAGGTATGCATACGTACGTAGGAAAAGTGCACGCCGAGGCAACAGGAGAGAGCACCTGGTAACGAACCGTGAAACTAAGCAGACACTTTATTCTCTTTTGAAAGAGTAGCATTTAGAGAGGCACGTGTATATAGAGAAAGATCGACCAGTAGCAGGACAAAGCTACGTAGCGACGTCTACCCTTGATATTGCTAGGACAGGCACTACAGCAGCATATAGTGGAATGAGTCTCAGCGAGAGAAATGTCCAAAAGAAGCGAGCGACACACATTTCTATAGCGGAGTCGAAAGACTAACGATAATAGAAATGGATTCACACGCACAGGTAAACACAGAGGTATACAAGTCTTTCCACCTCTCATCTGCAGGACACCCAGCGGCAGAATGTGTTGCACTGTCGTGCCACGGGGCGCATATACCCGCATTTGGGCAGGTAGACACGGGCTGAGTCTACGGACTGAAGAATGCAGCAGTATACAGAAACACACAGGCTGGCAGGCACGTATCAACGATTGAGGAGTGACGCAGATACAGGTGCGGCAGATGGCGGCTGGAGAAGTGTGCCACCACTGCAGCTGCCCAACGCACGGAGGATGCACCAGGTGAGGAGGACTGACGGCAGAGTACTGGCCACATACATTCGCATATGTTATCTATCGGCAAGAAGGGAAGTGCGTCCGAAGGCGCCGGTCACCTCTGTGGCAACACAGCACGTAGCAGTGGGAGCACACGGAAACACAGAACTGGGAAAGGGAGGAGCAGCAGCAGCCAACCGCGAGAGCAGCCGAAGAGAAAGGTGAAGGCTGGGATCGGCAGAAGCAGCGGCAACCAGGTACAACAAACGAAATAGCACCGGCGTGATGACGGATACATCGAGGGGGAGAAATGGTAGCGCAGTAAAATGGGGAACAGGCATGTCCGCCACTAAAGAGCGAAACGCACGCCACCTTTGCCGGTCCGTAAGTTTGCATACCAGTACGTAATAACAGCACCTTACCTTGAGCTCACCTGTGCACAAAATAAACAGATACACACATACGCACGGACAAATAGAAGCACCTCTATGTATGTGTAGTCGCCCAAGCACGTAAGGCAGCTGCTGCGCAAGAGCAAGCGCTGTCGGTCACAGCAACAGAGAATTTAGTGCTGCGCAAGTTGAGACCAACCACCATAAGAGCGACTCCACAGAATTTTGCAACAGCTGCAGCAACGCAGTGTCACAGGCGTTGGCAAGGCCCCAGCAGCAGCTTCTCCTAGCAGCTTGAAGCATCAACTCGATCCGGCGAAAATTTACTGAAGTGCCGTAGGAGCAACAACAGGAGCCTCCAAACGTCAGAGAGGCATCGGTGGCTGTGTCAGCAGCCGCAGCCGTGCGTGTCTGCAGCAGGCCTCTAAAGCGAAGAGGAGGCCACTTTTCGAACCCTGCGGCTGTGCAACAGGCAACTTACTGCCAATGGAGAGGCCTGTGCCCCACAACGCAGCAGCAACTCCTTCTTCTGGACTGCAACTGCTCGGGCGTCGTCGACTGTTTCTGTTACTTTCAAGCGCTGTTGCGTTCTCCGCCAGGTCGGCCTGCGGAGTGCGTCGCACTGCGCCAGCAGGGCCACCGTTCGCAGTGCTGCTACTCTCGCTGCTGCTGTTGCTGCCGTTTGGGTGTCTCAGCGTGATAGAGGGCGGCTGGTCCAACTGCTGTCGATAGTCGAGGAGTCGGTGCGTGGGCCCCTGGCGTGTCACCACCGATTCGTTGAGTTTGGCAAGTATGAACCGAACAATTCGGGTGTACGTACACTTGATCAACGCGTCACGTGCAGCAGCAGCTTGCTCTGCCCTGCGTTGCTTCCGTAGTGTCTCGTGACGCATCGTAAGGGTCTCCCATAGCAGCACTTCCTCCAGCTGTTCCAGCGGCAACCTCAGAAGCTCTGCTGCGGATTCAATAGCAGAAGTCGAGTCGGACACTGCTGTTGCTCCTGCACCCTCTCCACTGCTGCTGCATCTAGTTCCACCACGGGCAGGCGCAGCAGCAGCAGAGCCTACACGCAGAAAGCCAGAACTACGCAACAGCAGCGGCAACGGTACCGGCAATGCTAAACAAGGACGGAAACGAAGGAAAACAGGACACAACTGCAGTTAATACAACGAAAGACAGGAGAGGTAGACTGTGGAAACAGAGACAGATACGGCAGCAGAGAAGGAGAAGGAAGGGAAGGAGACGAGCGGGCATGGAGGATAGCAAGGAAAACGGGGAAGAGAGAGAAACCAGAGGCCGGGACGAAACGGCGAAGCGGGGCACCGACACGGACAAGGAAAATGCACAGGGGAGACGAAGGAAGACAAGGAGAGAGGAATGAAGAGGAGAGCGCAGGAAAAAAGCAGAGAGCGAGACGGAGGAGGAGGACGAGATAGAGAAAGATGGACAGAAGTAAGGGGGGAAACAGATAGGCAGAACAAGAGAGCGGCAGAGAGCGGGGGGGGGACAAACTGTCAGGGAGTGAGCGGAGAGGCATGCGTACGGGAAGTATGGAAGAGCAAGAACGACACACAGTAACGGAAGAAGGGGCGACGTTGGAAGTGCTAAAAGAAAGGAAGAGACATTCCACAACACAAAGCCACGAGAGAGCAGTGCTGGAAGAGATAGGATTACAGAAAAGGCGGCAGCAAGGGGGCGAGCAAAGAACCAAGGAGAGCGGAAGGAAAAACGCGACGAGGAGAACTGCGACCAGAGAAGCAAAGAGACGCGTACGGGTCGGAAGAAGGCCAGAGGGAAAGAGCATGGAGCATCATCAGAGACAGAAAAGAAGGGAAAAAAGAGGGAGGACGAAGAACGAAGAATGGTGGGTGATTAGGGAGGGACGAATACAAAGGCGAAAGGATGAAACAGAAAAGCCCTAACAGGACGAGTGCCAAAAGTGAAGGCAGAAACACAAGAAGTGCGGGCAAGCGGAGAATAGGGAAGTTCCCGAGCAGCAGCTTCGACGTCCTGTGCTTCTGCGCTAGTGAGCCACAACTTTGATTGCTGCAGGAGCAAACCGGGAGCCACGACAAAGACGTGCTGCTGGACACACTGAAGCAGCAAAAGTAAGATGTGAGCAGCAGCGCGTGCCACCTGATGCAGCAGCACCAAGAGAAAAAGCACTCCTGCCGGCAACACTGCAGCCCCAGCGGCAGAGGCAGCAACCCTGACACCGGCTTCTTTTATTCACATTTGCAGGGAACAGCAGCAAAGCGAACGCCGACGCAGGGAGTCCAGAATGCGGCCACGTAATTGCATCTCCCGCAGTTGTCGCTTCAGCACTGGCGGAAGCAGCCGACAAACTGCTCGCGGGAGCAGGAGTAGTACTCTCTCACCGACCGCCGCGCTGCAGCTGCAGCAGCAGCGACAGCAGTGCTCATATCCCGGGAGGCCGGCACCGGTCTTCGAATTTACAGAGACGAGAGCAGCAGATTTGCTGCAGGACCAGCAGCTGAGGCAGAGGCGAGGCGTGGATCTGCAAGCGCCACAGAGAAACAGCGACAGCAGCAGACGCAGCCTAGTCGCTTACGCTGGCGGATGACGAGCGCGTGTGTCGCCCCTGTCTCGAGAGCAGGAATCTCCTTGAAGGAAACGTTGGAGAGGTGCAGCAGGCCTGCAAGGGCATCAAAAAGTTCTTCCACTTCAGCTGCAGAAAAGCCTGTCTTCGACAGAGCTCCCACCAGCAATCCGTAGCTGTCCTGAACGACGCCGCAGAGCACGGCAGCCGAAACAACAACAGCACTCCGACGAAGGCAGCGAATGGAGAACATCTACATCCACGCCCGCGCCAACGGCAGTGAATGCTGCCGCGGCAGCAACTTCCACCGCAGCTCGCGTCACTGTCGAAGAAACAGCCCGTGCAAATGCAGCTGCAAAGCACACGCGATCCAGGCAGAAGAAGCTGCCGCAGCAGCAACCAACGCAGCTACGCTCTGCCTTGCGGTGAAGCTCAAGTGCGCCAAATGCGAAGGAACACGCGTGAGGACGTTGCAGCCGCAGCATTATCACTGGTTGCAGTGGCAGTATAATAATCCTGTGTACCGGAAGCATCAGCAGGACCAGATGTCTGACGCCTCATTCTCTGCTTAACTGTTCGGCTTAAGAGACTCTTCTAATTAGAGACCCTCGCACTACCAGAGTCTCACTTCACCGACCACTCTTTCCCCAAATGAACTGGCTAGCGCACGCGGCGCAGCCCGCATCGATGATCAAGACCGACATGTGTGCACAGCCACCTACGTCCACGTATATGTAAGTGGCAGCAGAAGGCTCAGCGAACTACAAGACAAGCCAGAACGAGCTCCAGCGGCGAAAGTAAACCATTCTGCGGAAGCCTTGGCAGCAAAGAAACAGGGCGGGATCTCCTGCCCTCATTACTTAGTTGCAAGTGCAGGAACACCGCAGCTGCACAAACACATCTACAGGGGAGAAGTCAAGCGCAGGCACGAGCTGCCGCAAATCCACATACATTTCTATGTGCGCACACACGTACATACACACCCACGGACAATACATTTGTGTAGGTATACGTGTCTCTCCGTATCCTTGACTGGCCGATACGTCACGTGGTGCACACGGGAGAGGAGGGATTTCCTTGCTGACAGGAAATAGGTACGGCACGCTGGGACAGTAAATCGTTTGTATTAGGCAGAAATAGCAGGAAGTGGCATGCGACGCAGCTTTGCGAGCTTCACCTTACGCACACCGCCAGGAGGAGAAGCCGTAACAGGTCAAATCGTCCACGCAAGACAAAGAAGCAAACAGTAGGATACCTCCACCGAAAGAACCTTGGAAGGAAGACACCGCTGTCGCTAGCGCTGCCGCTGTACTAGTGCGGCTGCCTCCGCACTGCTGCCAGGACTGGAGCGGCTGCTGGTGATGCATCGGCCACACCTGCACAGGAACCCCGATGCAGAGATGTGAGAGACCTGAAGTTGCGCGCATGCTGCCAGCAGCAAATGGCTAACCGCATCTCTGTCGATTTCCTCTTGAGAGGGAGGAGGCGGCTCTGGCGCAGCCACTGCGGAGCCTCGGGGGGTTGAGAGGGTCGCAGCAGCAGGCGCGGCCGAGACGACCAGTCTGCGTGCTGGAAGGCGATACTCGTTGCGCTGCCGAGTCGCAACAGGCGTAGGCGTAAGCAGACGGTACGCACTACAGCAGCGCTGCAGTCTCCGACTCTCCAGGTCCTCGTTGCTGCAGCCTGCATCGGAGCGAAGAGCAGTGGAAGTCGCAACAGAGCAGGTGGATACTGCAGCAGTAATGGCAGTAACTGGCGCACCAACGGCGCACAGACGCTGTAGCGGTACGGCAGGAGCGGAAGAAAAGCCCAACGAGGAGAAGCTACAGAACAGGAATATCAATAAAAATACAAGCTGCAGCAGAACAGTTTCCTGGGCGTGTCCCCCTACCTCGCAGTAGCTGGTAGAACACGTGGAAATTTCTCTCCCATAGAGGATGGGAGCACACTCTGGTGCTCTCTAAGAGATAGGTTCTAATGCTGGCCCCATGAAGCAGCCCTGCACGGTCATAATGCAGCAGCGTTAACCGCCCAACACGGCTGCTGTTGCTGTTGCGACGCGTCTTGGCGTTGCAGAAGGCTTCCAGTACTGGGTTACAACTGAGTATGCGTTGCTGCAGTTCTCCTGCAGCTGGTTCTTGCGACTGTCCTGCTGCTGCAGACTGCTGGGCCTCCACATCCCACATACTTCCAGAGGCAGAGGGTGAGCCAGCACCGCACTGCCGAGGAGTGTCAGGAGAAGAGGAAGAAGAGGAAGCACCGCGAGGCGAACCAGAAGCAGCACCGACAAACGCGTAAGAGGCTGAAGGAGAGCCTGGAAGAGAGGGTGAGCAGGCGGCAGGAGAGAAAGTGGAGCGTGTTGCGTGCTTGGCAGCAGCAGCATGCAGGAGTGCAGCTGCTGCTGCGCGTCGTTGCGCCTGACGTGACTGGCCTTCATCCTCCCTCTCTTCCGCTTGCAGCGGCAACGGCAGCTGGTGCTGCTGCTGTTCTTCTTCCTCAGCAGAATGACGCCCCCCGCTGCTGCCGCTACTCGGACTGCTCTGGCATGCCTTCCTCCTGTCACTTCTGGCGCTACGGTTGCAGGAGGAGGAGGACAACAAGGAGCCCACTTCTGTAAGATAAAGCATCAAAATTTTGCTGGTTTCGGTTTTGCCTGCTCCGCTCTCTCCACTCACTATTATTGTTTGCTTCTGTCCTTCCCCTCGAAGTCGACGGTGTGCATCCTGTGCCACGGCAAAGGGATGTGCAGGAGGGAATGAAGAACGGCAAGCTGCGCTGCTGCTGCTGTCGTTGCTCCTGGTGCCCGTACTGCCTGCGTGGGAGCCGCCGCTGTCCCTGTGCGTTCTACCACGCCGCTTATTGCCGTTGCGCCCGGAGACGTCGTACAAGGTGGTGCATGAACTGCTGTCATCAATGCTGTTACCGTCGGTTACTCTGTCTTCTTCGCTATCGGCGCTTGGTCTCCTGCGCGTGCTGGCGGCGGTCTCCGTACTGCTGCTGGTGCTGCTCAAGCCGAGATACTGGGCCACGCGCGGGTCAAGAAGTGCGGCTGCTGAATCACGAGACTGCCGGCCCCTCCAGCTTCTATACACCTCAACAACATCATATCCATACAGCCCAGGCAACGTCCGACACGGGTTCACTGCCAGCAGCACGTGAGCCGCAAAGGTATATATTTGTTTCCTGGCAAAGCGATGCTGCAGTAGCTGCAACACAGAAGCAGCAGACAGGCTGTCGAGGGCTGCTGCATCTTCTGGGACAGCAGCAGGAGGCGCCGGCAGCGGCCTGTATGTCCACGCTTCTGTGAACCGTACGTAAATTTTCGAACCCTCACAGTCCGAGGGGGCTAAAACTTGGTCTCCTGCAGCAGCTCTCCCCTCTGCAGCTTCGACAGCATTGGCAGCACCTGCGGTGGCAGCCACTTTCAAACCACCGTCAAGTTTTCGCGGCACCAAGGAAGCTGGTTGCTGGTTCTCTTGTGGCTGTTGCTGCGCGTCCCGCTGCTGATGGTGCTGTTGCTGTCCCGGTGTCTCGTGCTCCTCCTCTTGGTTTTCTGGCGGAAAGACAGCAAGCGGTTCGGTCCCTTCCCCCGAAAGACCTCCGTCAGCAGCACGAAGCTCTTCTGTAGCTGCGCGATGTCGACGCACCAGAATACGTTGACATGCGCAGTCGACTGCGACTACAACCGCAGTAGTGAAACCTGCGGCGGCTGAGGGAATCCAGACAGTGTCTCCTGGTGAGAATAAAGCAACACATTTCGTAGCAGCGGCCTCGGAGGCTGCTGGAAAACACCAGGGCGCAGCTGCTTTTGTCGCTGCCTCTCCTCTTCCAAGTTTTGGTGCTGCTAAGGATGCTGCCGCGTGCGGTAACGGTGGCTGCTGTGGTGCTGTTGCTGCTGGGGCGTGGACTAACGCGGCTGCTGGTAGCGGTGGGGGCGCTTTCGCTGCCTCGGAGCTTGGATGTGCTGCTGCTGCTGCGCTGTGGACGGAGAAGGACGACATTCTGAGGCGAGATATCTTTTGGCAGGTGAAACGGATGTCCAATTACAGTGAAGAGCGAAGCAGTCGCCCGAGCATATACGGGTCTGACTAACAGACACGGCTGCTGCACAGTGGCGCTCTATACCGCGACACGAGCTGCCGGCTGCTGAGCACAGTGTATTTTAACTGCAACGCAGCAGAGGGGAGACGCTGTGCCTAGCAGGAGACTGGGAGTGTGCACGGACGAAGAGAAAAGAAGGTTGCAGATTTCTTTTCACAACGTACGCGCGCATGGACACATTTGACACATACACCAGAAAGGTAACGTGTAACTTTCCACGCATAAAATTCAACAGCGCCCATTTCATGTATCGACAATTCCGTACTGTGTGTAACGTACACTTGACAAGAAAGAAATCAGCTGCGTGGTCGGAAGGAAATCTGCAGCTGCACAGATCGTTGTTCACGTCGTGCTGCAGGCCCATAGGAGAGGCAAAGTAAGGCAAGGGGCATCACGTTCGACTACTTTAGGGACAATTTAACCAGCGAAAGTTCCCTGCTCCAGCAGCAGCAGCGCCAGCCATCTCACAAGCGGATCACAGAGGACCAGGAGCCTAGAGCCTGCCGTCCGGGGAAGGAAGCAGGAACGCAAATGATATGGTGCAGCAATGACAGGTGAGCAACATCCTGAGAAAAAAAACAGTACCACACGAAAAGCTTTTCCCGAATGGCCGACTGCAGCGGCAGGACATACAGGAGCAGTCGTACAAGCGGCGACGTCTTGCAGAAGACGTCTAGCGCGAGTAGCAGGCGGGAGCACCGCTGTCGCAACAGAGAGGTATCGATGCAGCTGTTGCGAGAAGTGTCGGGGTCCACGGCAGTACAGGAGCACCGGAATACGACGTCAGGGGATAAAATACTCCCCAAGCTGCTGGCGCAGCTAGACTCAATACCGCATCCGGCCCCCTGTTCCAAGTCGTGTATGCTGTTGCTGTAGTAAGCAGAATCGGATGTAAGAAGCGGGACGAGCAGTTGACGCAGCAGCACCTCCTAAAAAGGTGGAGGGTCTGGACATCTAGTCGAGCAATCTTACAAACGTATACGTCTGTCCTCGTTGTTGCTTCTGTACATCCAGGTGATTCGGTAATTCGGCTACAGAGGGCGTCCTCCTGCTAACCGCCATCGTGGAGGTGCTCTTGTGTGTATTGTCGCTGTGGATGTTGGTACCTTTTGTGCTGGCGTAGCAGCTTTAAGTGTTGCTGCGGTTCCTACTATTGCTGTCGCTGCTGCAAAGCTGCTGGTGTTCCTATGGCTTGCTCCGGCGGTCGATGGCGATGTTCCTTCCTACTGCTGCCGCTCTTTTGCTCTTGCTGCAGCCGTTACTGTTGTTTCTGTTGCTGCCGCTCCTCGTCCTGACGTCGCCCTGCTGTTGTTGTTACTCGCTTTATGGCGTCTGGTGTTGCCGGCAATCCTCAGGGTTAGTACTGACGAATGCGGAACACTGTCTTCTACCAGTAGCTAGCTGCTGCGAAGGCGCATTTATCTACACAGGAAGGGATGTGTCCACGTGCAGCTATGGCGTATGTGCCCGGGACCGCCGTGTGTGGCGGCAGCAGCTGCTGCTGCTGCCGCACAAGCTGTGCTGGACGATGAGATACCGTTTCAGCACTAACAGCGCCTGTGAAACACCTAAGAGATGAAGTAATGCCAGCAGCACTACCTCATTCGTAGCCTAGTTGTTGCAGTAGCATTTTCCACCAGTAGCCATTGCCCAACCGCAGAGAAATGCAGGTGTGTGGCATGTCTTTTCCAATGCTCGACTTGTCGGCCTCTTAGTGCAGCCGCGGCCGTGCTGCAGTGCCGCTGTTACGCGTGTGGCACTGCTGCTGCAGCTGTTGCGGTTGCGACTGCCAGTCAGTACCGATCTTGCTGCTACACACAGCTGGCGCAGCTGCCCCACCGGAGCTCTACCAGTGGTACACCGCAGCTACCGCTTCCTGTGTTGTTCTGCATCTTGTGCGCTTATCCGGGCGGTTTCTCCTGGAGCCGTGGCAGATGCACGTGGTGTTGTAGCAGCGGGTGCACCATGACAGACCCCATCAATGTTCAAGTCTTCCGCGTACGGTTGTAGGTCACTCCCCGTCGTGCCGACGTCCTGATATTCCTGGCGGCTACGACTCCTAAAAGCAGCCCTTTGGTGCAGCCGCTGCGGTGGCGACTATTTTTGCACCTCCAGCTGCTGAACTCACTCACGTGTTCGATTTGCTGCCGTCTAGTATCGCTGCCGATATTGCTCGAGGTCTACTACATGCAGTGATGTGTCCCCTGTGCGCTGCACGGCACCTGGGGTGTACGTCTCTTCTTCCCCTATGTGGGAAGAACAAGTACCCATCTGGATGCTGGTGAGCTTCCAGAGAGGGTCTGTCGGATTCTGACCAGGGTGGTAATTCTGCTCTGCACAGTTCCTGCGACTACGCCTGCAGAAAGTTACTGCGGCTACTCCGGTCTGCTGCTGCAGTCGCTTGTCGCTGCGTCTTGCATCCCCTTCCAACTCTCCTGCACCCGGGTGTTGCCGCCTCTGCGGTGCTCCGATGCTTTTAACCTTTCTACGATTACAAATTAGTTTCACGTAGTCAGGTATCTCCTGTGCTCAGTTGACACTGTCTGGCCTGCGCCTGGGTGCTGCCACTCTCTACTCAGTTATTACCGTTTGCTCATTCCGTCGCTGCTGCTGCTTCTGATTGCACTTGATCCTGCATATCGTCGACCCAGTTCCTGTGGAGTGTCGTGTGTTTGGGAGCTACTGCACCTTCTGCGCTTAGTCGCTTGATACGCCTCCGCATTTGGTACCTACTGCAACGCCTGTAGTCGCTGAGGCTTCGCTATCTCGCACGCTCGCATCGTCTTACCTCTCTCGCTATCCTGTAGATTTTGATGTCGCGACAACTGAGCCCTCGAACGTAAGTTCCTTGGTAAAAGCGACGCCTGAGTTGAGATAGGAGTCCAGGGCTCCTTGCTACCAGTGAGTGCTCAACATTTTTAACGTGGGTATGTGGTACCAAAGCACCTGCTACCAATTTTCGACTAGAATGGATGTTTTTAAGCCGGAGATGAGTGCCATCACATTTGACCTCTTGTGCTTGAAGAGATTTTTTTTGATGATGAGGCACCTGGTTCGAAAGACATAGGTGTTCAGGAGTCGTGAAGTGTTGCAAGATAGTCCCAAAATGGGACGCACACGTTTCTTCCTCATCACGTGGTGTGTATATATGTAGGAAATATATGCGTGCGTGAAGGACGCACGCAAGAAGCGCACAGGAGACCTCATTTATAGGTATACGGAGAGAAACAAGATGACGGGGTCCACAGCTGTGGAAGCTGGCACAGAGAAGCCAGGCAGCCAGCCTCCGTACATCGAAGAAGAGTTCAGATCAGCGTATTTTCCCAAGGGAGAATATTCGAGACAGGAGCACCGTCTTACTTCAGCAAAAGCGTAAGCGTATCCGCCAGGACATCGAACAGCTGAAGGCGTGCGCAAGTGTGGTGGAGATAAATTATTGTGGATTCGCTCATGAATGATGAAGTCATTGCCGGATGATCCTTGTGCAACATGGCACACGCTAAAGCTCCGAGGAGACACAACGTCTTCCTATTGCATGATCTCAGTAGCATACAAGTAGAAATATGTGTACGTATATGAAGGTATACTTGTGTGGAAGTATTGCCAAGGAAAGGCACACTTCATATCCTTGCAGCACAGCAACGGCACAGACATGCAGGCTGGCGACATTCGGACACCTTCGAAACACGCGCGTCCAAAAGCCAAGTACGCTGCACGCGAAATGTGGTGATCCTCCTGGAGGAGTGTTCGTAACTCAGGATACGGGGTTACGAAGGAAAAAAGTCTGCAGCAGCCGGCACATATCGGCAGTGCGCTATTAACAGACGCTGAGAATGGTGAGTGCACGTGTTCACAGAACTGTATGCCCGCGAAGGGTTGGAAGACACGGGTGAGACAGCAGGATAATACCTCAGTTTGATCACGTTGTTCGGGAGAGACGACATCCACGGAGATGACAACAATGGCAGGACTCTGCTAAAGTGCACGGCTACGCAATGCAGAGCAAAAGGCAGGATGCGCGGGGCAAACTGCAAGACGCAGCTTCAACTGCTGTGTTAATTGAAGCAGGGGGAAAAGGAAATCGGTGCAAAGTGTTTCCGTCGTCATTGGCAGAACCACAGGCGGAAACGGTCATACGCCGCAGGAGGCAAGCAGGCAGCAGTGAAAGTCCGTCGAACACAGTTAGCCCACACGAGCCAGAAACATTCAGATACTACTTTTCGCACTTGCCTCCTCAGCCTTGACGCCGTCCAACTGCACATTGGTGGCTGAGAGTGTGGCGCGCTCTTCTCCACACCACTGACTCAAAAAGTTACGTATACAACTAATAATTATAGGTGGTGCTACGCTCCAAACACGATACACTGTGCATGAAAGACTAGGCTTACATATAGTACCAGAAGGACATTTCTCTGCATATTACGTTATACTAATAATTATTATAGGTGGTGCTATGCCCCAAGCACGATACACTGTGCATAAAAGACTAACCTCACACATAGCACCACAATGACATTTCTTAGCATACTACGTTATATTCGATATAACTCCTGTTAAAACTGTTGTTGACATTTCGTATATCGTCCAGGATAAACCGTTCCGTATAATGGCAGACCAGCCTTCAAATGTGTGCCAACCTATGCATGTATACAGAAGTGTGAACAAGTTTTCATCTCGCGTGGAGATACAAGGGAGTATCAGATGCCGACAGCGTATCAACAGTAAGGGTGGGGATAACCCACTACTTGGTGCATGAAGCTGCTTATCCAGAGGTCTACTTTCAAAGCATATTACGTGCCTTACTGCTTTAGTTGTCCTGCAGACATGTGTAGTGAACCCCACGTTCGTTTCCGTAGTTCAAGTTGATGAGCTATATATATGTCGACACCAGCGTGTGTTGCGCACGAAGTACCTGCACAAAGTGAGCGCCATGCCACATACCCTCTACATATCAGTGCAGCCGCGTGTGTCCACTACACGGAACACTTCCGTGCATCACGGAGTTTACAGCGGACAACTCTTCGCTGCTTTAGGAGTGTACTCTGTCTGCACGTGTTGACGAGCTGCGAGATGTGTGCGTGTAGCTGGCGTGTACGTAGAGCGTAAGCTTTCATGGGAAATGCTACACCCGGTTAAGGGTGACGTAGGAGGGCACTTTGTACGTGAGTCTAGCATTCATTTTCTGCACCCAAAGCGCAGAAGATGGTGGCTCTTCTATGAAGAAGAAGTCAGTTGTCACGGGGCTTGTCAGAGTCTTCACGCGCATAAAAAAGGCTAGTTTCTTCTTCGGCAGTAACGTGTAGCGCAACGGTCAAAAAGTGCTCTTACACGTTCTCTCGTCCACTGAGAACGTTCCAAAGTCTACTGACGCGGCTGAATGCTTCAGTGACTACTGTATGATAAATCACATAGGAAAAAATTCATGTGGTCGCAAACTTCCGTTTCGTACACCGTTGCAAGGCACGGTTCACTGACACTAACACAATAGTATGTTCGTTTCAGAGATGCTTCACGTGACGCGCTTGGTAACGCAGTAACAAGTAATAATTCTTTTCATCTTCGCCGCGGCCCACAGCGGAGACAAAGACTCCCCTGACGCGTTTTTTCATGAAGCACATTGCAGAAACATCAACCTCAGCGCAGTGAGCGTCGTCTCGCAGTGTCTCACCACGCGCGAGCGACTTCAACGCGACTGGGATTCTCGTGACTCTTTCAGAGCTTTAGCACTTCCTATCTTTTCCATTTTTTTTTTCCTCTCCATTGCTTTGAAGCCGTCTACCTCTTTTCCGTAACTGCCCAGCGTCCCGACAGGGTAGATTCTCTTTAAATTTATGGCTTCGTTTCAGGTGCACAGTGTAAGCACTGAGGTGTGCTCGACATATACACTGTTCCTTCAGATCTGTGTTTTCGAAAGGCTAGTCCGTCTATGAATCCAACGGTGTTCAACGGAGAAGCAAAAGGACTTAAACGTGATGCAGCACACTTTCCAGGCACTGCGTACGACTCCACTAGTCGGTAAGTCTCAGCTGTCGAGCAAGTAATACCGCAGGCCTCCGTTAACGCTTCGAGTGTCTCGCCACACTGCAACATGGATGCGCTCTCTGTACATGTGCGCGTCCTGGTGCAGCAGCAGAATCTCTTGTCAGTGACCTTTATTTACTCATCTTGTCTCGTTAGAGAGTGACACCTGCATGTTCGTGGACCGTTGTCCTCTTTTCCTCCTGTGATTCGTGGCCTTCTCACCAGTTGGGAAAGTGTTGTCCTTGTCCCTTACATGTATACTTCTGCGGACCGAGCTCCTAGAATTTACTTCAACGTCGTAAACCTAAAGTGGTCATGTGACTGGTCCAGCCCTGGACTGTCTGTGCGCTTCTCACTCCAGTGGTTGGTTTGGCATCTTCCAGCAAACCCCGGTCGAGAGCAAGTGCAACGGACAAAAGAGGCAAACGAACTTCTGACGCGAAGGAAGAGCCGCCGCAGTAAAGAGCCTCCTCCTCCTCCCTGCCCTGCAGGACAAAGTAAGAGATAGCTGTAGCGCAACGCAGACTCCGGAATGTTACCAGCAATTAAAAGTTTCGTACCCAGGCACCGCAGACGCTGGTGGGTTCAGTTTCACCGTTGATATTAAGACGGTCTACCCTTTTTCAAGCAGCTGCCGCGAAGGGAAGTTCGAAGCGGTCATGTTCTGTTGACCCCTACGATGTAAATAGAATAATGGGAGATAAAGGAGGCTTCGCTGTGTGAAGGACACCCATGATACATTGGAGAGGCTACACGTGTACACTGTTCGCAAGGAAGAGGCAAATCCGCTTAGAACCATTTGAACCCATACTAAGGGGAGAAGTCTTGCAGAGAGCTTCCCTTGTGTCACCTTCAAGTCCTACAACCGTGTTTTAATCTTCCTTTTTATCCAGTTGGCAGGGAAGGTGGGCGCGGAAGAGACACGGCTTTGACATTCAGAGCACGCACAGGTGTGCTGCGTCCGTTTGATCACCTGAAGGTTCCTGAGGTTTCTTCTGCATGTCTCTCTACCTTTTTTGAGACGAAGGCACAAAAACACTGAGCAGCCGCATGGCATGTCAACATACAAAAGCTGCACACCTTTAATATATATATCTTTGTATTCTTACGTGCATAAATGGTCTTCGTATCTCTCCCTGGATGCTTTCTGTATGCAGACTTGGACGTTTGTATATATTCAATTAAATATATAGAAAAATATATACCCGTAGAATTAGCTAAACTCTCGGGTAGTTCTGCCACGTACACATATGTAGACGCACCCACAAGGGTGTCCGTGTACGTGTGGCCTAAGCTGAGGTCAGCACATACACGCAGATGTGTCCACACTACTGAATTTTCGTGAATTAGCGTTCTATTGCCTAAAACGGGGACATGCTCTTTGTATTGGGCCCGTCCTGCACAGCTGATCCGCTCGTGCATCTTCGGTGACCCGCGTGCCGCCAGTTGCGCCGCCCACGAACTCGCGCTCCGTCGCTGGCCATGTATTGCTCTACCCTGGTTCGACTTCTGTCTTTCTTTCCTCGCCCCTCCGGCGGTTATTTTCCCAGCACCACTCATTTTGCTGTAACGTTCCTACTCTTCTCCCGTCATTGTCACTACATAATTCCTACAGCGCCACTTCGGTTCCCGCGGCCTTCACAGGAACGCGCGTGACGGTGTGTCTCTTTCTTGTAGTCTCCAATGTAGCTGGACCGGCGCATGCTTAGAGGTGTGCCACCTTACTTGAATCCTGTTTCACTCGCACCTGTGTTCCGTGTAGCACAGTAGTAAAGCGGTGCATAGTATGCAGGTCCTTATTAAAAAGCGTAACGCCATGCTGTGTGTTTTTGTACCCACTGTTGTGTCTACCTCTCTCTCTTTCTTGCATTCGTATTCTACACCTGTGCCACGAGATACCACGCTGCCTGTGAACTTTCGTCTCTGTATTAACGTAACGTGACGGCGCTGTGCCTGCGTATACCAGTAGAATATTGCGGGACGAAGTGCGAAAAGATTAAGGGCAGGTTCTCTGTACTGCAAAAACTTCCTGTGTAAGATGCTGGTCTCTCTCTCTCGAACTTCCCTGCTTGCTTTTACAGTGTGTTCACCTGTCGTGCCACGCCGTAGAATTCGCACCGTAGCTTATGACTCTGGAAATACAGGTGATTTTTTTAACCTTGCAGGAGCGTCTTCGAATGTCTTACTCCACTCCGTCGCTGTTCTGCGTCTTCTCGTAGTTGACTAAGCGACACTACATTGTTTGTTTAACTGGCGGCCGTAAATTTATCCCGTTGAGTATATTTGGCGGCAGCTCTTCGTATGTACTGATAATGTAAAATCATATGTGTCCTAGGTATTTGCTGTAATCTTCCCCCATTCCTTAAACTGCATCACGCGCAAGCACCGCGTAGCTCCCGACAAGCAGGATGCGAACTATTCGAGACCACTTCGAGCCTCCTCTAGCACGGTGCCACAACCATGTGGCTTCTCTGTTCAGTCGTAGACGCGTCCACTTTCTGCGTCCGCCCATTGATTCCCTTCCCCTCTCGCGTCCGACGCTCTCTCAGTATTTATTTTCAATTAACAATTCCCTCCCCCTTGTGCGCTGCCTCCACTCGCTTATTTCTTCAGCCAGCGATCCCGCTGCTTCGAGGCATTCTCCACTCGCAACTCCATCGATATCTCATGTCCACTCAGCAGTGAGGAATGGCGCAGACTGCGCAGATGCAGCCCTCGGAAGTTCCAAACTTTGTTACCGCTTGTTATTTTCGCTCCACAGCAGTGGAGTGTTCCGTCAACCGTTCACGATAAACGTCAGTTGCACGACTATCGCAGATCTATATCCTCGTACTGGCACCTGGACCAGCTGCTCCCGCAGCACCAGTACTGACAAGTGCACCAGGAGGAACCTCGCCGTCCCGACCACGTGCAGACTCAGCCAGAGAGGCACGCGCTGCGGCAACAGGTTACGCAGGAAAAACGCTTCCCGTAACAAGGACTGCGCCATTGCTCACAGTTGCGGCGGTGGCGTCTGCTCCAACTCATCCTTCAAAGAAATATCGTCCGTCGGTGTGCAACGTTTTCGTTGGTTTGCCAGTATGGCGGCGTCGACTCAGGATACCTCGTACAAGCAACTCATTGATGAGACGCACACCTACATTAGTTCGCAGCAGTTAGGCGCATATATCGATGGTCACTGGATCGCACACGATGCAGATCCATCACGTTTTCCACAAAGACTTCTCCAGCTGCTGCAGCATCCGCATCGCGCACTTCCCCACGAACACATCAGTGATCGGCCCCGTACACGGCAACAGCAAACAGGCCATCCTCAGCAGGGCATACCACAACATTCTGCAGAGGAGACAGTGCCGGTCTCTGCTTTGTCGTTGACCTCTTTTGAAGTCAAGGACCCCGCCACGGGTGACATAGTGTGCTCGTTGCCTGCTCTGGACACCCCGTATGTGCGGGCAGCAGTTGCGGCAGCTGCCCGGGCACAACACACAGTATGGGGGTCGCAGCAGGCGCCGCCAGCGCGAAGACACCATGTTCTACAGGAATGGGAACGCTTAGTGAAAGCAGAGAAAGAGGCTTTAGCACGTGTGTTGGTGCTAGAAACTGGGAAGCCCCTGCCGGAAGCTCGAGGCGAAATTCTGTATGCGAGTTCCTTTATTGGATGGTTTGCTGAACAATTGCGGCGAGACAACGGCGTACTAATTCCAAGTCCTAGCGGCACGCAGGCGCTGATGGCTGCCTATCGCCAGCCAGTTGGCGTGTGTGCTTTGATAACCCCGTGGAATATGCCAGCTGCAATGCTTACTCGCAAAGCAGCAGCAGCGCTTGCTGCTGGGTGCTGCTGCGTGTGCAAGCTCCCAGCGGAGGCGCCTCTCACTGCTCTTTGTTTGGGGCGCCTCGCAGAGCGAGCAGGCATTCCTCCTGGCGTGCTAAATCTGGTAACGACAGATCACAAAGGAGCCCGTGGGTTTGCAGAGGAAGTTAGTAGGCAGGCAGTTGTACGGAAGATATCTTTCACCGGCTCCACAAGGGTGGGAAAGGTACTGATGCAGCAGGCAGCGATGACCATGAAACGGGTGAGTCTAGAATTAGGGGGGAATGCGCCGTTTATCATTTTCGAAGATGCTGACATAGATGAAGCTGCCCAGGCCCTCGTTGCGTGTAAATTTAGAAACGCAGGGCAGACGTGTGTATGTGCGAATCGGGTTTATGTGCACCGAGATATTTGGGATAAATTTGTGCCTCCGCTCGTGAAACTCGTCCGCGAGCTGGCGGTGGGACACGGCTTTGTCCACGGCGTTTCAATAGGGCCGTTAATCAACAAAAGCGCGCGCGAGAAAGTCGAGCGACTTGTCGCTCAGGCCGTTGCCCTTGGTGGGAGGCTGCTGTGTCCGGTGGACGCAGCTGCTTCCGGTGCTGTTCGAAAAGACAGCCAAGGTGGCAATGCCGCTGCCTTCAAAGCTCCTGTGCAGCTGCTGCACGCTGTACGCAGCTCGTTGCCGGAGCACTTGAAAGGCAACGACAATAGCAGCTTTTTCCCACCTGTTGTAATGGACTGCCGCGCTTTCGATGGCTTGGAACTGGAGGCGCTGCGTAGTGTCGTACGAAGGGACACGCATGCGACTTCGGCAGCGGGCGCATCAGCTGTGGAACGCGTAGTCAAGCGAGAGAGTTCGGGCATCCAGCGACAGTTATCTTCTCGCTCCGAGCATCAACACCAGGGGGAGGAAATGCATTCCCGCCAGGAGAAACAAGAGGAGCTGTATCCTGAAATGCTTCAGACGGAAATCTTTGGTCCCGTGCTTCCACTTTATTCGTTTTTGGATGAAGCTGAGGTAGTTAGGAGAGCGAACGCCACCAGGGTTGGGCTAGCAGCGTATATTTGCACTCGTGATCTGTACCGTATCCCGCGTGTGACAGCAGCTATAGAGGCTGGTTTAGTGGGTGTTAACACAGGCATTGTATCTGCTGCTGAAGCCCCCTTCGGAGGCATCAAAGAGTCAGGCATGGGGAGAGAGGGGTCTGTATATGGGCTCGATGAGTACACGGAACTCAAATACGTCTGCGTAGGGGGGGGGGCCACGGCGAAGTAGTCATGTGTACGGTGAACAGTAACTCCAGTGCAGAAGTGTCTGAATACGCATCTAAAATATCGCGTTGAAAGATTGTGAATGTAGAGGGTGCGTACGGGACGCCTCAAAGCCCCGGCAAGCTACAGAGACGTTTTTTTGGTATGCTTAATTCGAATATTGAGGGAGACGCCTGCAGCAGTCTGCTATAGAGCCGATTTGCCAGGGAAGTGTGGGAGTGTCTAGCACGAAACCTGACTGTGGTAACGGAAGTAATGTGCGCTTTCGGAGTTCGTTATCGGGCGAATCTATTTAGGAATGCTTTTGACGTATATGTGCATTGATCCCTACTCTAAGTGCGCAGTCTTTGAGGTGGAAATCACGAGTTGTTAACCAACGTGGGCCGCCTTGTCGCTCACGTGGGACTTTAGATGCACCGTGTGGCACTGCCCACTATAACACTGGGATGCTGCAGCGCTTGGAGACCATGTGTAGTTTCTGACTTCACGACGCTAAGGGGTGATTCCCCCTACTCGAAGACCGGAGAACAGGGGAGTGTCACGGGTACTTGTGTACGGACTTACGGTACACGAACACGGAGAGACCGAGGCTGTATGCATGGGCGGCCGATCGTACCGAGTGAACTGGTATACGCAGTTCACTCAAGACTTGGAGAAGCTGCTGCAGCTTGCCTGGTATGCAGCTCCAGTCTGCAGCCCGCGCCACACACGGGGACACGTCTGCGGACCCCCGAAAACTTCATACTCATACTGTGTGTGACCGCGAAATACGACACGAAGCCGTTGTTCACCAAGCTGTACTCCACAGGAGACGAGCGCGCCCGCTGTTGCAGCCCCTCAGAGTAAGTCTGTGCGCCGCGGACGCGGCCTCGCACCGTAGCATTCGTTACTTTGTAAAGAACCTGTACGCAGTAAGATTGTGGGACTGAAGTTGTTCTCGTGCGCGCTCACACCGTTCTGGCTCTGGCGCTCGCGACGGCAGGCACATCGAATAGCTTCACCTCCTGTGGGCTCCTCCGTATACACGGACGTGCAAGAAATATATATATATGTATATATATATATATATGCATGTATCCAAGCACTGATACAACCGCACAACTGTTACGGTCGCTTCAGGCTTTTTACAAAAAGCCTTCAGCGCGGACCTCCAACTGCATTTCCACAGCTGCCGCAGGTCTCCAAGAGTCACTGACCTAGCATCCCCTTCGGACAGTATGACTCATGTTACGCAAAGTGTGTGGCCACGCGGACGTACCCATCTAGACAGAAATGTCCACGCAAGCCTACACGTGTATACGCTTGCGTAAACACTGCCTTTTTTTGAAACTGGCGGTCTCCGGCCACAACGTGGCAGCTCGTTGTCTGCTCAAATGATGTACCGGATACTCTCGCATGCAGAACAGGAAGAAATGAGTGACACAAACTCAAGCAAAACTAATCACACAAATACGGAAAATTTTAGTTCGTCGGCAGGTATGCTTGAATGCTGCCGCCGCAGCAGTAGTTGGCACACCGCATGAACGTGATGCCTACCAATTTTAAACAACAACTTCTCATCTTCTCTGCTTATCGGGGCGAAGCGCCTCTTCTTCTAGCTGCTTTTTCTTCCTCCAGGAGACACCAAAATTGTGCACACGTGCTACTGTGACTTCAGCGACCGTTATTTGCACTCGCAGCCACTGCAGGTCTTCTTTCTGCAGCACACAAAACAACGGCAGAGCTGCATAACGACAGTGGCACGGGGAAGAACGCCGAGGGTCTGGATCCACCACCTGCTCGGACTGGGGCGCCTACTAGAATCGCCGCTGGAGCGGCGCCTTCTTTGTGTTTCCTCCTAGTATATTGTGTGACGTCTACTCGACTGCCGCAGCAGCGGCGGCATTCATGAACATCCCAAAGTCTAATGTCTCATCTGGGTGCGGCTGTGCCCACTAGCCTAATTTTCAAGCAGAACAGAGGTGCTTAGTTTATACGGATATACGTAGCATAATCCTGCCTCTACGTATGTGTGTCGTTAAACATGGCACTCGGCTGTCTTGTGAGCACCTAAAAACAGGAGCCTATACGGAGCCGCATATGTAGCTATATCTCTGTCGGATCGTCCCTGTGCCCACCGATGCTCGCCCGGTCTACGGTAGCTTCTCTGAACCAGGACCACGAATAAACGTGTAACAGGTGTTCCGACATACACTCTTTTCGGGAGTACCTACCGCGGTTTCATGTAGCTTCTTGGCTCTGGCCATGTTATCCGTCAGCAGCGTTTCTGCCTCCTCCAGCGAATACTGCATCACAACGTTGGCCTATTCGCACAAGACAGCCCACAAAACAGAACTTCGACCAATGCGCCCTGTTCACTATGACGGGCAGCTGTAAGAAAAGGACTTCACGCGAATGAGAAAGTAGTACAAACGGATTTGCGGCGCAACTAGTGTAAATCGGCAGTTACACAAATACAACAGCAGAGTAATCAGACTGCATTGTTCCCCAATGTCTGCACGGCTCCAGGAGCAAGGGTAGACCTCCGTAGAAATAGTGTAGACTGACAAACTATTCACCTCGTGAAAACCAAAACTGATACACCCATCAAGGCATAAACAGAACAACTTATAGTATAGGATGTACCACTGCCACGGAACTGCAGACGCAAGTACTTTCCGGCCATTAACTGGTACGGAAATTGTTTCACCTTCGAAGCGGGTGTCCCGGGAGTTCGCACGCCACTACCATTATATAATAACGATAATAATGCATTACAACGGGCGCCGACATATCCGATATACACATGTATGTATATAAACATGCATGTGCGTAGCAGCGCAGGTCTGAGTTCCATATTGAAATGCATATGTTTATACCGCCGCAGGCGGGATAAGCCGTGAGCCGCTGGAATCGCACAGTGCGGACATAAGGCTAGGATACGAAGCTCCAGAGTATGCGCGCTCGAATGCAGGTTAGCCGACTCACGTAGTATCAACCAGTGGTGCACAGTTTTTGTGAGCTACGTCGTTCGTGGGAGCTCTTCAGACCTCGCCACGACTGTTTCCTCTTTGAAAACTCCCGGAAGCACACGTATCTACCCTTCTCACTTGCGGTGGACTTCGTTCTTGCCTTTTAGAGGGTGATTTAAACGGATACACACACAAGGATACAACAACACACTCGTCTCCACATCTTGGGTGCTATGGGACAAGCAGGTCTGACCTCCACCGAAAATTTGATGCGCGACAGCATCCTAAAAAGGATGAAGTACACGCACACAGATTTTACATTGAATAGGTACGAACTACATCAAAACTGCTTCGCCCATGCTACGAATGTGGATCCGCCATTTCACTCATGGACGATCGTCCCCGTGTACGTAGACATACGAATACACGGCCACACACACCGTCATGCACTTCTACCCGTACACCACATGTAAGTGCGTGCACATGCAAGTCGGTAAGTAGATACACATTTATATGTAAGCACACGTGCGCGCAGTACAGCCACCTTTGAAGAAATCTCAGGAAAAGTGTGACAGTCCTCTTTGACGCGTCTCTGACCGACAAACTGCACACTGTGGCGCTCTCCCAAAACCCACCTGTGCAGTTGGGCACAGAGGGTCACGTGAACAGCATGGACAAAAGGCGAGTCTAGTCTGACGGGCACATGCCCGTACACATGCGTGTGTTTGTATGCAGTTACACGCACGCGTATATCACGGTGCGCCTGCGTGGAGCATACGCGTACAGGCGCACGCAATATGCATATATATATAAATATATTTGTCTGCGGCTTGCAGATAATCCTGACTTACGCCAAGCCAAAGCCAGACAGCGTCCGTGGGCGGGATGACAGCTTCAGCGTGCAAGGTGTCTGCTAATTCGAAGAAAAGTTTCAGCTCCCTGTTTTTATCGGAGGACCCCGTCTCTGCTTTCTCCTGAGATCCACAAGCATAGCGCAGCAGCACGCCCTATCTGTACGCACATAGAGGAAATGTGGCTCTACTCAGAACCTTCGTCGCTGCTTGCGCGGCTACCCACGCATTACCGTGTACGCGCATGTTTAGTATGCCCACACTCAACAAACTCAGGTAGCGCGCGCGCATGCACGCCGGACACACCGAGTGATGGTCACATATATGAAGAAAGATACCGATGAGGCATATTCCACGTCCTGTGCGCACACGTAGTGGAAGATGACGCTTGTGAAGACGCCGGCGTCTACGAGTGTGTACTTGGTCGTCCAGCAGTGGCAGTGACAACAGGAGTCGTGGTGATTTTCGTAGCCGAGCCGACAGAAGCTTTCATGATGTAGCGGCGCTAAAAGAAACAGTACTGTTATAAGTGCAGCAGCAGTAGTAGTCGCTGCAGCACAGTAATACGGCTGACACGTTGCATCATCGAAGTAGGAGGACATGCAGGGCAAACGGGAACGAGTCGCGGGCTGGTACAGACCTATCGATAGAGTGGTATTAGAACGCATGGCACCGGCATGAAGGAGATGTGCTGGGAGAAGCAGAATTGTTGACAACTCTGCAAGGCCCTAGTCCGACGAGTACGCTACTAGCCACGAAGAACGCGCACCGGCGATTGTCCAGTGAAATGCCGTCTCATAGAGCTCTACGAGGGGTACACACTACCTTGAACAGTTCTCCGTAGTCTACCTGTCTTCTCCGGACTTTTTGCAGCTAGAAAATGAAGTTAATTATTAAATACAGTGAGCTCCGACATTTCATGCGAGTACCTTCCGCTTCTTTTGCAGGAGAAGGACGGCATCAAGGCTCTCTTTCATTTCAACGATCTTTCCACCGACGCGCTCGTACTCCCGCTGCAGCGCCTGTTCCATGCAACGGTATTTCCTGCAGCGCCACCAGCGACACGTACGAAAAAGTTGCTCCTGTTGATGTCGCTGCTACTTACCACGCCGCACCTGCACGCATCCTCTACTCTACACACACATCTTCACCCTCCGCAGAGCTGCTACTACTGACAGGGCTTTGCTGCTGGTAAAATTGCACTACCTCTGCTAAGGCTCTGGTCCAGCTGAGACCGTCGTATTGTCTGCATTCCCACTGCTCCAGCGCAGCTGCTGCTGCACACGCTGAATCATCAGATCAGTTGATACTGCAGCTTCCCTAACGCTGCTGCTGCCCTTGCACTGCATCTATTGCTTCTTCTGCTTCTAAGCCCAGGCAGACTCTTCGAAAAACACTGCCCCTGTTTGCAGCTGCGTCCTAGCTACTTCTCAGAAGGCACCGCTTCACACGGCAGCAATACCTGCAGTACTTCAATGTGTAACGTGGCAGACATGGAAAACTGCCTCCTTCTTTCTGCACCCCAGCAGCGCGACACCATCACACTTCCACACTGCTCCGCGTACAAGAGCAAGTGAAATTCAGTCGGCACAGCGTCCCACCCTTCCGATCCGGCAGCAAAAAAGGACTTCTCTTTGTGAGAGCGGCGGCCCCCAAGGGCGACAGGTGCTGCTGCCGCCGCTGCTTCGAAGCGGAGCACGTATCTGTGGGCGACGCACTACAGGCGTACACCCCTCTGCAGCAGCAACAAGCGTCCCCACTACAACTTCTCTGCTGCAGCAGCCGGCAACAGCAGTGGCATTACCAGTCGTAGAAGCCGTACAAACCAACAACAGCAACACCAGCACCAGCAGCTTGCAGCACCAGGTACGTATAAGTCAGATGTATACACCCTGCTCAAAGATACAGCGTACGCAGTCAACGCCGCAAACATAGTCCACCCGTGCTGCGCACGCAGCCCTGTTCACACGGGTGCCGTCTGGAGTCAACGACTGCTATCGACTGCTATTTTTGTTCGGAGATCGGACGGTGTCCCAGTGAGGCTGCTACCAGTTCAACAGGACGCTGCGGTAGTGCCAGCCGGCGACATTCCTAATAGCGCCAAGCCCTCCTTGGCGCTACTAGGAGCAGGAGCTGGCTATGGTAATAGTACTACCAGGTCGCAGTTGTGGCAGCAGCCAGAACACGAGGAGCACCCCGTCGCACAAAAAGGATGCAACAGCACTAGCAACAAGAAGAGCGTCAGGAGCAGCAGCACACGGGGCTGCAGCCAACGGCGGCTGAGGGCTAGATGATATCAAATGGGTTTTTGTTGGCGTGCAAAACGGCACAGCAGCCAAAGTCAATGTGGTACATCTCCAGAGTGAGCTGCTTCTGCAGTACAGCTGAAAAAACAGCCGCATCAACCGATTCTCCCCTTTCTCCGACGGAGGCTGGCATGTGAGTGACTCAAAACCTGCCTTCTATTATTAAGAACAAAACCAGCGGCTGCTCCTGTCTACAATACTCTCCTCGGCAAGCGATGCCTCACCACCCTCCTTTACTAGCAACTATGTCTACCACACGGGACCAGCAGCACATCTTTGGTGCTGGTGCGGCAGCCCCTAGGAGACAGGAGATTTATCGCTGTCTAGCCTCCTTTGATATTCTCCGGCGGCTGCAGCAACAAATGCAACGAAGACACCATACGTTGCTGCAGCAGCGGCAGCAGCAGCAAGACCCAAAGCAGAGTCGGTGGCCCCAGCAGCGGCAACGAACACCAGAAGCATACGAGGCACCAGCAACAACACTCGCAATTAGGTAGGTCAGCACCGCAATAAGCAGCAAGAGCAAGGGACATTAGCGGCACTGGCAGCAGAGAGCAGGAGGTAGGTCCACCAGCAGAGAACTCCTACCACACGCGTTGCAGCAGTGTAGCGGGTTTGGACTATGGTTGTTGTCTGAGAATCTGTCAGTCACCTACATTAGCAGTTCATGAGCCACCGCCTCGACGTGCGCAGGGTTCTGCTCCCCCACAAACTCTTCCACATTTTGCTGCAGCAGCACAGCGACAGACGCACGGACAGCAGCAGTGGCGCCGTCGCAGCAGCACCAGCAGGAGCACAGCAGAAGCAGCAGAGCGGCAGCAACACGACTTCACAGCAGCGGTGTTGTAGCAGCAGCAGCGGCAGTAGTCCAGCATCACCAGCAGCAGCACAGCGCAGCCCCCGTAGCAGCAAGGCAGGCAGCAGCCCTGACAGAGAAGAACACAGCGTGGTCAAGTGTGTCCCAGCAACGCCAAGTCACGGCTGGAGCTCTGCATGCAGGCGAGTGCGGGGCGCCCTGCGCCACTATTCTTAGGGATGGAGCCGCCGTTATACACTTTATTGACGTTGCTGACGGTGCTCGGATCGCAACCGTCCACTTGCTTGGTGGTGCTGCTGCTTTTCTTGCACAGCTTCTGCCGGATGTGCTGCATCCCTGCTGTACCGCTGCTGCTCTCACTGATGACCCTGCTCGTCCGGATCTTCTACCGCCTCCGCCGGGCACTACGCAGAGCTGCCGTGCGGGATTCCCACGTGCCTCCTTACAATATACTTTGCTGCCGGCATGCCCCTGTGGGGTTTGAAGCCATTTTTCTCCTCTGCTGGAGTCGTGAAGTCCGCTGTGGTTATTTGTCTCTGCGTACAGCACAGGTGCACACAGTGGCACTCGCACACGAGTCAGGTGGCAGCTGCAGCAGCAACCATGTGTGCATCGCCAGCAGTCCTGTACCTCAGGTAGCAACACCGTGGTGGCTGCATCAACAGCAGCATGCAGGCAGCGGGACCAGCCGCGGACAGTGGCCACGTGACTGCAGCGACTAGTGCGCTGTGACAGCAGGAGACGAAGCCCTGATACGGACGTTTAGCAGGTAAGAGTTACTTTGAAAAGAGGAAGTTCGCAACAGGAGCAGCACCATTCTGGCAACAGCCAGACGACGCAGGAGATACAGCCGAAGTCGGTGTTCGTAGTTGGCCGCGGCAGCAGCAGCAGTGATCAACCAGCGCCCACAAGAGCACTTGTGTGAGAGCAGGAGGACCCACGCACACACAGCAAGACCCTCAGTCCATGACAACGAGCAGCAGCAGCGTCGGCGACGGAAGCGCAAGGAGCGGAATCACAGACCTTGTATGAACTGCGACTTCACACATAAGGCGCCTTTAAAAGCTTGCTCTGCACGAGGACAGCGCTAGAGGTACTCATGGACGTACGAGCCTCAGTTCCTACCTACGTATACATATGCCTATCCTTGCATGTATATGCAAGGATGCATGTATATGCAAGGATGCATGTATACACATACATATATGTATGTAGTATACCTATACATTGTACAGGGACAGGCGCGGCCGCGCACTGATGTCGGCTGGAGGTCGCATACATACTCAGAGAGATAATATATATACATCTACATGCAGGCAATCAGACACATACACACATACACGTGAATATACATGCATGCACAAGTGTGCAGCGGCCTGACTACGGGTCTATTCCGTTGTCTCCTGTAGGTACCAATGCATACTAATACTTATATATATACATATACGCATATCCATGCGTGGCCACGAAGAAGCACACACGCACCGGCTCGGCGTCAGCAACTGCTGCTGCTTCCGGAGAGCTGCCGGAGCCTCTCATGGCTTGATCCCCAGCTGCTGCGGTCTGCACCTGCAGTGCCTGGTGCCACTTGCGAAGCTCTTTTTGCTGTTGTATCGATGGTTGGGGCGGCGTCTGCTGCTGCCACTGCCCGTGTAGCTCCAGCTCCCGCTGCAGCTGTTGCTGGTTCAGCTGTAACTGTTGCTGCTGCCGCACCCCTCTCCCGCCGGAGCTCCTGCCACTGCCGCTGTTTCTGTTGCTGTTGTGTCTGATGCCACGGCTGGCCGTCGGTGCCGTTGCTGTTTGTCAATGCCAGTTTCGCTGTCGCTGTTGTTGCTCGTGTTCACCCAGCTGTAGCTGCTGGTGCTTGTCCGTTGGCGCTGGAGTTGCCGGTGCTGCACCTGCAGGGCCTGCTGCTGCACAACACAGCCCGCCTACTCCCCAAGCGTGTTTACGTTTGCTGTCGCTGTAGCAGCTGCATTACCACTCGTGCTGCCGCCGCTGGTCCTGCAGCTGCGGCCTGCTGCTGCAGAATACAGCCCGCCTACTCCCCAAGCGTGTTTACGTTTGCTGTCGCTGTAGCAGCTGCATTACCACTCGTGCTGCCGCCGCTGGTCCTGCAGCTGCGGCCATCGTTGATAGTGCATTTATTAGTATGAGTACACTGGCTACTGCTAGCGTAAGTGCTACCGCTGGGGAGCTGCTTTCCGTAGTACTGCGGGTGTTGGTGCACATGCGCTGTTCCTGTTGCTGAGATGATTCCGCGTCCACGTGGTTCAACGACGTTCGACCGAATCCTGCGCACCCGCATCCACGGGCGGGCGGGCGGCTGCAACAGAAGCAGCACAACCTCAGCAGTTTCTGTGCTTTGCAATAATGGAAAGCTGTCTCCCCATGCATGTGGCGCTTCGCATAGAAGAGGCACGGGTTACTACCGCACACACTTGCAGCAGAAGTTGCGGATGACAAGAGCGACCACGACACGCTAGAGCCACTAAAAATACAAATATGCCACACCAGAAGAGGGAACCGGATAGCACGAAGAGCAGACGTTCGTTTCGCTGTTTGGCAGGGTACGTAGGCTTTCTTATTTATTATGTACGGCAGTTGCACGCTCAAATTATACGCGGCCACATGCACCACTGGTGGCAACGCGGGGCCACACCGGTGTAACGGAAGTAGAGCACAAGGAGCAGCACACCGACGGCAGCGGCAGCAACAGTCCGAGATCGTGTTAAGAGCAGATCTTCGGACAACACCAACACGGGCAGCAGCAACGGGGCAGCAAAACCAGGACCAGCAGCAGCATCAGCAGGAGCCGCTGAGCGCTGCCCTCGACTGTCGCAGGAGTCGCGCCACCCAGCACTGGCACACTCTGGCACACTCAACAACAGCACAACTACCCGCACTAGGAGCACACAGAGTGTAACTCTTCGCCACCAACACAGCATACAGCAGCACGCGCAGTGTAGCTGCTGGCTTCATCTGATTCTATCCGTGCTGCAACTATACACCAGCAGCGATGCCGAGGCCTCTGAACGGCCGCTGCACTTGATAGGGAACACCGTGTGCCGCAAATAACGGCACGAGCATCATCCCTGTCGCGGGAAGTGTTACAGGATCCAGCTGCTTCGACTGCAGCCCAAGCATTAAGACACTCTCCTGTTCTGCTGCTGTACTTCACATCGCTGGAATTCGGATTAGAGCTACTACTGGTGCTGCTGCTGTGGTCGCAGTCGGTACCCAGTGTCGCCGTCGCTGCCCGTCTGCTTGTCAGCTGCTGTAGCAGTTGGACGGGGCATGCGCGACTCCCGCTAATTCAGTGAATATCAGGTAATGCACACTCCGTATCTCTTGCCTTTTGCCCGTTGGTAGCCCTGCGGTTCCTCCAGCTCCTGCTACTCGCCCGCCCCTTGGCCTGGGCGCCTAGGGTACTACGACAGCTGCTGATGCACCTTCGGTCAAACTGGGGTCCTCTTAGTGCTGGACGCCTGCCACTGTTCTAACGTAGCAAGCAACCACGCCTCCTCCGAATCCTCGCGTGCAACTGATGCTTACTGGAGCCTTCAGCCCCTCCTGACCTCTCTGCCACTCTAGTAGCTGGCAGTCGCGCCTTGTGTTTGCCCCGTGCTGCCCCCGCGTGCACGGCTCCTGCCGGTAGGTTTGCTAATGCTTCCGCTTCACATAATCATAGATACACTGCGTCACCAGGATAAAGATGGCGCAATGTGCGTGATGGACTTTCTGGTGCTGCCACTTCGTGTCTGGATCTCCTCTAGCGAAGGCTCTTGCATATCGTTGGCTACGGCCTAGGCTCATCGACCCAGTACGTCCCCTTATACAGGGTGGCCGCTGCTGTCCTACTGCTCTGTCGTACATAGGGCATGTTGTTCTTCTCTGACAAGTAACCACACTGTGAATGGTATCTTCCCACTGCAGTACAGTTATTTATCACCACCTGCAGCCGTAGCTTTAATGATGCAGCTGCTAAAGGCAATGGTGTTTACATTCGAAAAGCGAAGCCAACGCATCTACGGCAGCCACATACGCGAGTCAATGAGTTTTTGTTAACACTGTCGATCCTGATCAGCAGCGGCAATGGCGTGTGGGTGGAGAAGTGCTCACCAGTGTGTACACCACGTAGAATACGAATAGGTGGTCCACATTCAATCCCTATTGTAATTTGTGATACGCAAATTAGCCGTATGCCTCAGAATTCGTGTATGCGTGATTCACACTCTCTTGGGTGAACGTGGGAAGCCGGAATCACTACGAAACCCTAAGAAGCAAGACTGGCGACAACAACTGAGCGAAGGGAGAGACGCGGAAGACGACGATAGTACATACTACACAGTGCTAGACAGAAGCTGAATTATACGTCGGGCTCTCGTGCTGATCCTTGCTTTGCTCAGGGGATGCAATAGAAGCCGCATTACTCGTCAGCGTTTCGTAATAGCCAGGGTACAGAAGATTGACTTCCTAAAAAATACATTAAAAACACTGTGTACTAGCAACGCCCTTAGAGCGTGTCGGTGGCGCACCATCCACAGAGTTCCACACAGCTATATGAGGCTCTACCAATAATACTTACATTGGAGAAACTCTTGTGTATTTGACTCACCACCAAACCTGGCTTAAAAGCCTCTTCATCCTCTTCGTCACTTAAGGGAAATTGTTGATTACATTGTTTAGACACATCCGGCTTGCGTGCTCGGCGTGTCCGACGTGCGAAATGTACGGCCAGTCATCGTGAGTCTTAAATGTCCCCATATGGAACGGACCCATGGAAAGTGAATCTCCGCGCGTCTCGGTTCAGCTTCCATACTGTAATGTTCGGTAATTATCTTCAAGTTATTTGTCGACGTGATGCGTAAAACGGACTACCAGCGGAAAAGTTCTTCACAACACCTTTACGCAGGTGGCGTGTCTCTCTTCGAAGTTGGTAGACGTTACGACTTGTAGAGGTACTTGACTGGTAATGAAGTTATGAAGCAGCATCTCTGCCGTGGACGCATCTCACAGAAGTGTAACGCAGAGAAGTGCGGTAACATTGTGGGCGCGTCTAAAGAGGTCGTTTGTACTTGTGTATTTGTACGGTCACCATCTGAGCGCTCGTTCTCCGTCCTGCGAGTAGGCTGGCAACTGCAAGGTTGCTCCTCTTGTGTAGGTGCTTTGTCTCTCTGTGAGTTCCACATACTCGGGTGGTGGTTTGCTGGTTAGTGCTCAGAATCTCCACAGACTGTTCAGTGACGTTCTGCTTGTCTCAACGAAAGGTCGACGACATCCAGCTCGGTTGGTACTGCGGTGCTCCATTTTGTGCTGTTATCTATGACTTGGTCTAAACGGATTGAAAAGCAGTGATTCTGTGTCACCGTTGAGTCGACAGAACCGCCTTTCATGTGTCGGCCACCAACTGCTGCAGAGCGCCACGGCCGGTGAATTTCTTCTGCAGCTCCTCCTGACCACCTCAATTCTTACCGCTGGTGCAATCATTGTGCAGCCTACTGCGACTGGTCACCTCTTCTACGTACGTGCTCCTCAGCCTGCTGTAGTGGAGTCAAGTTGTTCTTCTCCCTCGCGATATCTTTCCTCGCTGCACTGCCGCTGTCGTCTACTCGCACCCTCTCTCCTACTACCTGACCTTGTAACAGCGCTGCTCTCCCTGCAGTGAACTGTGCAGTCGGAGCATCCTCGTCCACAGTGCACGCATACGTGAGAGACCACCCTTCCCCTGTTGCTGCTTCACCTGCGCGGGTTCACACAAACCAATATTCAGTTAGGAACTCTGGTTACGGCTTTCTGTTGGTAGATGTGGTTGCTGCAGTGGAGCATGCATCCAGTCTTTTATCATAACAAACAGATCATCTGCACCTGGATCGTTTGTCAAATTATGTAGAACTTCTCCGACGCCCTCCACCAACTGTAGCTGGCTGCCATTGCTCCCCCTTCGCTGCTGGTCTGTAAGCGCTTCCAGCTGCGGGGGTGTTGAATGGCCATGCCCGCTGCGTGACGCATAATGCTGCTGCTCCGCTGGCCTATTGCCCTTCTCTCGTCCCAGTCTCCGTTCTCCAGAAGAGCAACACGCACCGATAGTGATAACACTTGTGGTCGTTCGCGTGCGTGCCTGCCGTGCGACATGTGCGTGCTCATCTATCTTTCTCTGCAGTTCTTCTTGCTGTACCAGCTGTGCCTGCTGCTGCTGCCTTAGCTGCTGCAGCTGGTGCAGCAAGGCTGACAGTAGCCGAGCTCCTTCTTGCTTACTGGCCCACAGAAACGCCTGCGGACACGCTGATATAGCTGCAGCTGCCTCAGAGAAGGAGAGCGTCTCTGCCGTAATAGTTTTTCCTCGTTTGTCAGCGCCTGCTGCAGTGATTCTAGCATCAGACGCCGTCGCTGCGGCAGCTGCTGCTGGCGGTTGTTGTGCGACTCCATTCGGCTGCTGTAGACGCTGCTCTCGGGGTATCGTCTTCTCCACTGCCGCGCGTGCGTTCAGCAGCACCAACTTCCAACTAATTTCTTCACATGGTGCAGCACCATCCACCGCAAGCGCAGCGTCACTGAAACGATTTGCTACAGCACCAGCAGCAGGAGCAACACAGGCAGGCAACGCAGCCTCATCAGAAGACAGAGGAGTGGCAGCAGCGGCTCGCACAGAAGCCGTGGGTGATGCGAGAGCGGAAGTATTACAAGAGGCAGATTGCTGGAGACGCTGACAAAAAAGAAGAGCTCCTCTGTAGTCGCAGACAGGGTCTTCGGCGTTATGAATGACAAGAATGCGCTTGGTGGCCGCTTTGGTGATTTTGCTCATCTGCTGCGGCAGTAGTACAGAATCAGCTGAACGCATCAGGGCAGCGATGAAGCTTCCTGGTGGCGGGGCTTTATACGTGAGAGGGTCTCGCAGATACACGTCTCGCAACCGCTGAAAGCTGTTCGGCTCCGTGCTCGTGTCCCTGCTGTTCTGCTGCTGACTACTGCCGTCTTCCTGCATGTTGCTGCTGCTCTGCGGCTGCACGATGCCGCTGTTGCGTTGTTGCGTGAGGATGCTGCTCTGACTTCTTTGTTGCTGCATGCCGTTGGTGAGGTGCTGCGAGTATGTATCGCTTCTCGTCTCATCACCGCTCCAAGACCCCAAATTCGACAGGAGATGGGCCAGTAGCGCTGGTCTCTCGCTCTTGCGGCTCGGAGTTACTGGAGCGGCAGGCGGCAGCGCATTCGCGGCTCTTGCGTCGTCGCTTCCGTCACCACGACTGTTGCCTCCGTTCCCCTGTCAATCAAAGTGCCCCATTGACAACATACACAGCAGACGCACACAGCAGCGGCACAAATTAACATCAGTGGCACTTCTGCGTGTGCAAGCTGCGACGTAACCCAGCAGACAAGAACCGGATGCAACACCAACAGCAGAAGCCAAACTGCTGGTGCGACACTAGGAGCAACAGGACGCAAACGGCACCACAGAAACCGTGCCTCCCACCTACGCGGATGTTCTGCGGAATGACACGGACGCAGCAGAGAAAGAGCGATAACCGTAGCGGAAAAACTGGTGTGGCATCAAAGGAGGGGATGCGGGGAGTGCAACATGCGTGCGTCCCACTTCTGGCTTAGACAGGCCACACCAAGGGGAAAAGCAACACGTGCAGCACGGAGTGGATCACGTGGGGTCAGCAGAGACAACAGATGTTGCAGCACCATACTCACGTGCGCCACGAAGCAGCAAAATAGACGACGCGGTATCATCAGCGCATCGCCGGCACAGCGGACGACAACGAGAGCTCACAGTATCGGCAGAAGTAGCACCAGCGCATGCAGCACGTCCGAAGCACCACCCCAAACTACAACAGGAACAGTCGAAGTCGCCTCACCCGCCGAAGCACCGGCAACTGATAAGAGCACCAGCGGCAGCGGAAGCAGCAGCGGCCGGCACTAGCGGTCGCAGAAGCAGCGCTCGCAGCACTGTCACGAGCCGCACCCGGATCGGCAGCAAAAGCAACAGCAGGGCTTACGTGTTGCTGTTGACTTTCTACTAGCACAGTCGCGGCGGGAGGGCGGCGGCCACGGAATATACGTCGCGGAAGACGTAGCATATTGAACGAAAGAGGCAACGAAGGGAAGAAGTACGCCATGGGCAACACCGCAAATCGTAAGGTGCCCCAATTCAGCTCTCTTCTTCTCCTTGCTGTATCAAACATCGGTGACAACAGCACCACCCCCTCCAAACCAAGTGACGCATGCACAAGTGCAGCAAATTCCCCTCCTGCATCGACCTCCTCCGGCGCATCACTCCTGTCGCTCCAACTTTGCAGGCTAGCAGTGGTCCGGGCGTTGTTCTGCACGCTGCAACTGGTCGCATTGCTGCTGCTCTGCATGCTATTGCTGATCTGCTTGCTGCTGTCGTAGCTATTGAAGCTGTTGAACAGGTCGCTGCTGCTTCTATTGTTGCCACTGTACCAGAAGTTCCAGCTCAGGGCGGAGTCTCTGATGCCCTTAACGCTGGGTCTCTGGACGCTGCCGGAGGTGCTGCTGCTCTTTGTCAGGCAAAAAAAGCCACAAGATTCCTGCTGTGCTGGGCCCGTCGCCTCACGCAGGTGCTTCACGGGTGTGAGAAAGGGAATGAGCGCTGCTGATGGTTCGTCTGCTCCAAGTGGAAGACCGGCACACCTTTCTGATCCACTTCTTTGCTCCTGCGCATACAAGCATCCTGTAGCAGGTGCCGCTGCTGCTCCACGTGCGCTCAATTCAGGCGACGACGAGACGCGGGACCCCAGCACACTACGCAAGATGCCTTGCTCCTCTAGTGCTGCTTCTGTGGCTGTACTTGCTGTTCCAGTGGATGCTTCTGGTGGTGCTTGAAGAGGCTTATCCTCCTCGGCAGTAGCTGCCACGTTCCCCGCATTTGCGGTTGCACTTGGGCTTCCCGCTGTGTCTTCCGCCGCTTCCCTGGCAGCTCCTGCTGCTGCACTGCCTGCCCCCGTCGCCGCTCTCCCTGCTTCACCTGCTGTGCTGGAAGCTCGTGATGCTGGCTTGGTGGTTTGTGCTGCCGCAACAGCAGCTTCAATGACAGAAAGCAAGGCCTGGCGCTCGCGTGAATCTGCTGCGAGCTGTAGGGCTCGTGCAGCAGCCCACGCGCCCATGCTGACGCTGACTACGTAGAGAGGCAGCTGGCTGCTGGCTGCTCCAGCTGTTGCAGCACCACCAAAGCGCAACTGCGTGAGCCGCAGCAGCAGCAGCACATCTCGTGCGTAATCGTCCAGGTCTTCTACGCAGCAGCGGTGCCCTTGCCAGCCTTCACTCATGCCATGGCCTTGAAAGTCAAAACCTACTACGATGAAGCCTTCGTTGTTCAACCGCTCCACCCAGCTGCCGCTATAATGCAGCTGGGTATTTATAGGTGACATTTTCCCTCCTTCCTCCCTCTCGCGTTGTACCCGTGCTCCATCCTCAAACTCCTGCGCCGGGTTTCTCTCGCTTCTAGTGCCGTCGCAGCTGCCGCCGTTGTTGTTCTGGCTGTTGGCACTGTTGCTTTTAGTGGGCCCGCCAGTTCTGCAGCTAGCTGGGCTGTCCGTCACACTAGACGAATCTTCACTGCTGTCAGCGACGGTAGCACCAGTGCAGGAATTGACCATTCTACTGGTGCTGCCCTCGCTTCTGCTGTCGGTGCTGGTGTCGCTCCTGTTAGTGGTCCTTCTACTATGCACGACGTGACGCTGCCCCAAAGGTTTCGCGAGATAGTGGCCACGGCAGTGCTCTCCGAAGCCGTGCACTAGCAGGACCACACCACGCACGCGGCCCTCGCACCTGCTGCAGCGAATAACAGGCACATCGCCAGCTGCGGACGCGTCCTCAATAAGCTCTCTCGTCCACCCTAGTGCGCGGCTGTCCTTCTGTCCCATCTCTCGTGGTTTCTCCGCTGGTGATGCTGCGGTTCCTGCTGCTGCTGGTGCTGCCAGTGCCAGTGCTGCTGTAGCTACATCAGCACCGGCTGCCTGCAACTTGTCAGCAGGTGCTGCCTGCTGTTGCCGCAGTTGCTGCATAGATGCGTTGCAGTGGCAGGGTTTCCATACGTACGTGCGTAGCCGCAGTCCTTTCGTGTTTACAACGTCGCTCTCTTCCGGCTGACCGTCATGTAAATAAAGAGGTGCGACACACGTTCCCGCAGCTGCTCGTACGCGTGCGCTCTTGCTTCGGCGGCTGTTCCTCTTTGCACTTTCGTTGCTCTTGCTGCTGCGTCTGTCCTCCCCTCTCTCCCTGTCGTGTGTCCTCCATCGCCACCTTCTGCACTCGTTCGCCTCTGTCGTGCTGCTCTCTGCGGCCTTGCTGCCGCGTGCGCTGAGCTTGCTGTACTGCCTGGTCGCGCCGTGACCGCACCTGCTGTAGCCGGAACTGCTTAAAACGTTGTAGTAGTCGCTGCGGCTGCACCTGCTGCTACTGCAGGTGCTATCGCTGCCGGTGCACCTGCTGGTACTGCTCTGGTGGCCGTTAATGTTGCTCGAGTTGCTGACGCTGCTGCTGCTGCTGCTGCCTCTGCCGTTGCTGCCTCGGCCGGTGTTCCTTCCGCCGCTGTTGCCTCTGTTGCTGCTGCAGATGCTGCGGCTCCTGTTGATATAAGCCACTGGTAACCTGCCGGTAATGCCAGAAGGTACGCCGCTGCGGAAGGGCTGCTGGCTTGGCCGCCGTAGAGCTGAGTTTCTCCATCTTGAGAGCTGGATAGTGGATGACGCACGAGCAGCACGAATGGTCGGCCGGGGGGCGTGGTGGCCGCCGTATACCGCAGCACGCGCTGCACTGCAGGCGTGGCGCGCCACAGTGTACGCAGCAGCACGGGTACCTCTGTGTGTCGCCGCAGGACCAGCACAGGCAGTTGTAGCAAAGAGGAAAGGACCACCAGCGACTGTGACGCCAGAAACAATGGTGGAGCCGGCAACAAGAAAGCCAGCTGACGCCGCAGCAGTAGCAAGAGCAGCAACAGCCGTCGCAGCGTGGAGGGATGCTGCGCTAGAAACGACCCATCCTGTGCTGCAGTGCGAAGGCAAAGATGGTCTCGAGCCAGACGTAAAACGCAAATCGCTGCCTGAACGGGCGGCAGCAGTCAGCGGAAGCAGTCGGAGGTGTCGAGGTTGCTGCTGGTGCTCTTGTTGCTGCATGTGCAGTTCGCTGCTGGGGACCGGCAGGCGCCAACGCGGAGGCCACTTCACACTTCGACGGATGAGAGGGAAGGTGAGAGCCATGACGCTGCGCCTTCTACGACTAGATTTACCGTGCGAGGATCCATAGGTATACAGTTCCTGTTGTCGTCGCTACAGATGCATCTCGCGCTATGTAGTCTGAAACTGCTCGTATTGCGGTCGCCACTCAAGATGGCACCGTTGCTCGCGGAACTGTTACCCGACCCCACATCCACGTGCAGCCTGTGGTTGACCACCCCTGCCGGCGGCTTCACTTGTGTACATACCTGCTGAAGGCCCTGCTATTTCTTGTGCTGTTGGGCCGCTGCTGGTGTTCCTCTAGCAGCTGCATCTTCTGACGGTCCGTCTTTTGGAACACGGTGCCTACAATTTCGGCTGCGGCTTACGACGGAAAAGCCCCTTCCACATGCCGGAGTCACAAACAGCTTCTACTTGTGTACGACCACGCGAAGCACCTGCTGCTGGTTCGTCGACATTCGCACGAGAAACTCCTGGGGCACCTAGAATAACTGCGACACTCGTGTAGTGTCGGGATGTTTCAAATACTCTTCAGTAACGTACATCCACCAGCGTACTACTGGGCTGCTATCACGGCCGCCAGCTACTTGAAGTGTACACACAGCGCGCTCCCGTTCTGCCCTGTCTACGCTGTCGAAGACCGAGCCACCTGCACGGGGAGATAACCCCCTAAATGCAGTTGCACCGGAAGCACCATTCATGCGGATCATACAGCGTAGCTGCCCCAGATGTACCCCACAGGGTTGCTGGAGATGCTGTCGTAGCTAGCAACGCGATTCAGTACGTGGACGCCAGCTCGGCTGAACACGCTGCTGTTATTGCTGTTGCTTACCCTCCACATATCCAAGGCCGTACATCCCTTACTTTCGCATATCGATGGTGCGGCACTGGATGACATGTGCCCGGTTGTTACCCACGCCGTGGCGGCTCGTATCAGCAGCACTTCAGGTTCTGGTGTTGGTGCTGCTGCTGCTGTTGCTGTGGCTCGTTACCCTGCTCCTGGCGTCGCCTTTCCGCCGGGAAGGATGCACTGCAGCCGCTATCGCTGCCTTTCCTGCTCCCTGTTCTGCCCTGCGACACCGACTCGTTCTACCCTATTGTCGCTACTTCCCTGCTGCTGCGGTCCGACCTGCTCATAGTGGTCCTTCTGCTACGTCGTAGGTATACATGTATGCGTCCTTCGTGGTCAAAAGGGCAACCGCCGCCTGCTGTAGCAGAGGATTTGGGGAACACTCAGCAGCGCCACGCAGGGAGAAGCGGCGATAGTCACGTGAATCGACCACGGAGACGGGAGCGGACCCACCGCGCACATGACTTTCACGCAGAGTCACACGCAAACAGCGCGCCTTCTACGCGCCGGGCAACAGGGGCGACGCCACGGGGAGCCGCTGCCACGCTGCAACCAGAAGTGGCAACACGGCATTCGGTAGCAGCAACCACAGGGATGGAATACAAAACCAGTGCCCCTTAAACGAAGGCGTTCCTTGCTTCTGCGCCAAATACGCAAGTAACATTCTGCAAATGCACCAGAGAACGTGACGTTGTCAACGCGGGTGGGCGTGCCGTACAAACGCTGTTGGCGACCGACGCCTTAGTCGTGATGAAGTCCAGGGGAGGCAACAGAAGAACTTAGGATACTAGATCTGCAAATGGGCGAATTTGCCTTTCGCGCCGGTGCCCTCCCGGCCACAGATGCAGATCTGCAAAGGGTAGCGCCTTTAACCAGCTTTTTTGCAACCGCCACTACAACGCAAGCGCTACGGAAGTGGTAGACCCACCGTACCAGTAACAGAGTGCGTCGGCTGCTGCAGATCAAGGGGCCTGGCCTGAGTGAGCATCACGGTGCGCCGCGAAACCCGCGTGGGCAGGCCTCGTCCACAGCGCCACCGCACGCTGTCTTGTACTGCGCAGGCTACTTCCACTGCTCCTGTGTTGTCACGCTGTTTTTGTGCAAACCGGTATTGCTGCTGGTCCTGCTCAAGTGGTGTGTCGGATGGTGGGGTGCAGCTTATCCTGCTGCTAACGCTGCTCCTGCTGACCTGCTAAAGGGGGCCCATCTCTTTCGCTGCAGCCGGCCCTGCTGCTGCTGATGCTGCGCGCACCAGACAGCTGCCGCTGTAGAGGCTGCCCCTTGTTGCTATTTCTCAAGCTCTGCTCGGACTCGAACTAGTCTCTCTGATGTGGCACGTATCGCTCAGCACCTTGAGCTTGTCAACCTGGAATACCTACGAACGCAACCGCTGTACGAACCAAGTATCTGTGCCTACAAGTGTGCGTGTTACACATATGCATGGCTACACGTGCAGACAACTGCACACATGTACATCGCACGAGGTGCTTCTAACCTCAATCTATAGTTTGTCGCAGCCGTCTGTGTTATTTTATAGAAGAATACGTATGTCCACTCCGAAGGGATGCTATGAGGTGTGTGACAACAGTATGCGAGGACAACTCCGGTGGACATACCAGTCTTCAGCCTAGACGTTCAAGGAAAGTCGTCAGCAGCCCCCCTAGCAGCCGTGCTGTGGTCATGACACACTTGATACAAACGAAGACACGTCTACGTACACTTCCACAAAACAACAGTCGCGAAAAGCTGCTGTCGTCCGCGTTCTGAAGTGCGGAACCGAACCGCTTAAGCGCCTCTTTGGGTGACGTATATTCGTGCAGTGTTCGTAGGGACGCACGAAAAGAACACACCCGGAAGTCCAGAGATGTAGGGTGATAGGCGCGAAAGGATTTGTGTACCAAAACAGGTCTGGATGCATACGCATGGGTATATGTACTCTTTTCGGATGTCCGCCGACACACAGAGAACGCCTGTACACGCGTAGCTGTAAGGACCGTTTCGCATGAGAGAACTACAAATTGGGAAACTGCTGCTGCCTTTTGCGGAGAACCGCACAGACACGTGTGCTGCTAGGGTGCAACGTGTTTGCCCTGCCAAAGGGACACAGCTGGTATATACCTGTACAGCAGCTGATGGTGGGATAGGCTTCTGCAAACAGATGTCCAGACGTGGCACTCTCTCTACACAAATATACTCGCCGACGACATAAGCACGTCTCTCACTGTGTACGCTACTGGAATGTTGTAGGTGAAGGTAGCAACCGTGTAAGGCAAGTAAACAAGAGGTGAAGCAAGAGTGCACCGCTACAATGTCCTTACAGTTTCATGGGCCATAACGAACTCGATACTACACGTGTGTCACAGGGGCGTCATGGAAATTTCCATGTACACAGAAGAGTCCTTCTCGCTCCCTCGTTGTTGTATGTTTTGTCAAATGCGTAATCAGTTGCTCCTTGATCGTCCACTACGAATCCTACAGAGCATAATATCAGCTTTCTGCACCCATCAATGTGCACTCAGTCGAGTTGAACAACTCACTTACGAAGAACTTCAGCTTCTCGTACCTACCGGCGTGAGGCAACACATACGTGTACATGCACATTCTCTACTGGACATACGAGGACGAGATTTGTACATGAATACACCTGTACGCTACAAGCATTGGTGTGTGCTGAGCGACGAATATGTATGAAAAAGGAAGTACTGGATCTACCGCAGTTAATAAATAGCTCAAGACGGGCGTCGCCACGATTTAATCGACCTGTCGCTTCTCACTGCTAGAACGCGGAGTGGTGACGTTACTGGTGAACGGGGTCGACCAAACTGGGCATTTTTCGTGGTACAACAGACACGTACATAATCGTGTGAAGAAATATAACTTAATCATGTGCAAGCGTACATACATAGGCACAGATGCACGTGTGCGTGCTTATAAACATAGCCGCGTTTTCGTTTGCCGTTCGACCACACTGCCGTCTATGTACCTTCTACGGCTAGTTTGCTATACGCTGGCCTGCGTTAGGGTCAGGTGGTCTTGCCCCGGCCTCAGCTTGCCCTCGCCCCTGAAGTCGTTACAACCTCTATCGTTTCTCACTTCATGATTGTCGTGTACCGCGACTCGTTCTGTACCGGTTTCGCAGTTCTTCTGTTGCTTCTTCCTCTTCTCTTGCTTTTGTCCTGCACCTTCAGCTACGGTGTCCATATGCTGGGAGTGTTTCTCAGACCAGCAGACTCGTAAGTACCGCTAGTGCGCATCGGCAGTGGTTCTGCAATGTTGTCTCCACTCATGTGTCACTTTCCAGGCGCTTCCTCGCTGCATGCTCAGCGTTATCAAGCTTCACGCCTCCACGTCGTCTTACATCATTACTGCTGCAGCCTTCGGCTACCCTCTTTCGTTGCGTCCTCCTACCTTTGTGCTTCGCATACGAATGCAGACCTACGTGAAGGATCCACACTTACATGAAGCTAAAAAGGCTGTCACGCATGTCCCTTCTTCATACGATAGCACATATTCACGCAATATTGGATATCAGCCGCCACCTGACATGAATAACATGTACACGGTAAATATCCTGAAGGCCTCCTTTCAATCTTCCTTTGTACCTGTTAGTGATTTTGGTAGGGCTCTCGCTCTGGCGATGTGTCAGCGGTGGTTGCGGGCACGTCTTACCACGGTCAATAATGAGTTGCGCCTAGTTAGTACGACATGCTGCGGTGTGTGGGGCCACAGCAAACCCAAAACGGATAATGAGCTTGTGACACTGCTGCCGTCCACTGTGTAAACTTCAGCGTACTCTTCTGCCACGCCACATGCCGCTGGCGTGTCCAACGACGCTGCTGGCCCTGTGTCTTTTACGTTACGAATTTCTCGGTGAAGCGGCAGTAACTATAATAGTAGATTCCAGTAAACGCGACTGATGCTCGAGTGCCTGCATAGTCATGTACTGCTGCTCCTGCTGCTCCCGCCTGCCTGACTGTCGCTGCAACTCCTCAGCTGCCGCAGCGGGGCTCACTTTGCGAGCTGCGAGTGCTACGTGCTGCTGGAGCCTATTTTGTTCTTGTGAGACATTATGTTCCAGCGCAAACTGGATTCAGAGTGTCGTTGTCGCCCCCTGATAAAGCCCTGCTCTCTCCACAGCAAACTGGGGATGAGATAATTCCTGGAACAGGTCCAGCAGCGCCGGATGTCTTGGTCGACGTGTTGCTATTACTGTTGCTGGTTTTCATTATCTTCTGAAGCCTGCCCCTCCTGCCAGTGATTTAATGCCTCTTGCTTCTGGTAGACCTGCTTCCTTCGCTGTTCTGTGTGCTTGCATTTTGTGGCATCTGGCGAGACGGGCGCTGCTGCTCTGCGAGCCTGCTGTCAGGTGGTCTCACCAGGCGGCGGCCCACTGGTCTTGTCCTGCTGCCACACACTTTGATCGTGTGAGGTGAGTTCGCAGTGCTTCAGGAATGGTATTACTGCGTTTGTTTTGTCACTGTGGTGGTGCAGCACGAGCACCCCTTGTCTCGCCTTGAAAAGAAGTCAGTTCAGCATTTTAATGAAGCCGCCATGTGTCATGGCTCTGTAAGCACCGCAGGTGTACCGGATCCCTTTCATTTTGTGTAGTCAGTCATTTGCAAACCTGATGATGCAACAGTCCGCCCCCTGCCTGTCCCACTGTCGTCTGCTGCCGTCAAGGTCGGGTTCCGGCAGCTGCTGGTGTCAGCGCTCGTGCCCGTGTATCTGCCGGCTGATGCTGGTACGCCCGCTTCAACCGCCGGGGACGCCGAGAAGACCGTTGCACGCGTAGCTGTCGCGGACAGAGCTGCTGCCGTTGGTGGTGCTGTTCTGTTAATGTTGCTTTTCTTGGGGATGATTTTGTCACTGGTTGCTTCTCGCCGTTGTAACTGCTGCTGCTGCCTCTGCGTGTAGAGCAGTCGTTCCGCGTGCTGCTTCGTCTCGGCGCCGCCGGCATCCTGCTTCCGCTATTGTAGCTAGTTCATCGCCGCAGGCTGCGGGAAGGCTTCGATGACTTTTTGGGCGTAAGCGACGGACTCATACTCTTCCAGACGGCCACCGGCAGCTGCTGGTGCTGGTGGCGGTCTGCATGTCCCTGTCGTGCTGCCGCTGCCACGTCCGCCAAGATTCACTCTCCTCGCCACAATGCAATTATGTTTTAGTTCCTCCGACCTAAGGGGGATCAACAGGATGTACTCTTTTTTGAAAAGGAAAACAACAGGGTCTCAACGTTCCAAGTAGTGCCGTTCACCTCTGATGCAGAGCGTTGTCTTCTTCAGCCCACACTGCATTTCTTGTCTGGTCCTACTTTTTTCCGTAGCTGTCGCTTTTTTTCGGCTTCTTCTGCGACGCTGACACCATATGTTACACACAAGCCGAAACCGGTACTGCTCGCGCTGCCCACCAGCAAGTCTTTGTCTCGCTGTCTGCACGTGAAACGCTTTTGCTGCTCAGTGTCTTCCTTATTCTTCCAGAATTCTTCTTTGTGATCGTCCCAGGCGTATTTCGGCTTTATGTCTGACTTTCTCGTCGGGTCACAAGCGTCTTCAAACTCCCGTCTATGTATATATTCTGCTTCCTCCTGGGAATATTCCCTTTTGTTGTGGCTTTTAGGGAGTGTTTATTTTCTCCCTTGCGGGTTCCGCTGATTTCAAGACACCCGCCTTTGACTCACTACTGCATTGTGCTGCGTGACTATCGTTGTCTGTACCTGTTCCTTCCTCCCCCCTTTTGTTTCTCTACCTCTTGTCTTGGTCAATTTCTTGCATGACACGCGATCAGTGACTCTGTCCCCTGCAGCAATATGCTTCCCTGCTTTGTTCATCCCGTGCTCGTCGGTCGCCCTTTCTTCCTTCTCTCGTATGTACGTACATTGTTGTATTTGCTGTCTGGACTTGCTGATAGCTTTCCCTTCTAATTTTCATTAAACCTCTCGAAGCACGGGTACATTTTCTGAAAGATAAAGACGCTCATAACCCTAGGTGTATATGCATGTACAAGAATTTGACAATACGTACCGATGTATCCACTATGTATGCTACGTTCCTTTCGTGCTGAATACGTCGAATTTTTCCATTCTCCACCGTCCTGCCGAAGGACACGGATCTACGGGAAAATTCTCTCGGAGGCTCAGCGGAAGTCTTAATTGTTGCTGGCAGACCCACCACGTCAATTCTTAAGCACTGCTTAAACTTTCTCGTCTATTCGTTTTGTTATCTTGCTCCACGCGTGTGAGGTGTACTCTGTCTGCCGAATTTCTTGCTGTTTTCTCTTTCACCTGAACTCCCTGGCGTTTGCTTCCTTAAGTTCGTGTAGGCCTTTTGCTTCTATATCCCAGGCGTCAAGATTTTGTTTTCACTTCCCTGTACACGAATACGATTTGTTACGTGGCACTATTCCCTCGTGCTGCTCGTTCCTGTTCCGTAGATCTTTCCAGAAACTCTCTGCCCTGTCTTCTTGCTTAAAAGTCCTATGCTCTGCTTCATCCACAACTTTTTCTTCCTGCGTCTCTTTGCGTATCGTCTTCTACTGGCGAAAACAGTACTTGCTGTACACGCGACTTCCGTTTCTCTGTTTTCAGCGTCTTCAGCGCTGTCCTGCACCGCGTCGGTGGCCGCAGTGAATCTCGCCGCGTCACCAGCAGCATTAAAAGACCGTCTGTTCTTCCTTCGCATCGGCAGGAATGGCGCGGCATCTTAGCATCAGCGTCAGCAGAAGTGAGTGGAGATAGTGCAGGGGTACTCGGGGAAGCCGTCGTCTTCAAAACTGCAACCCCACCTGCATAGCCCAAGTGATGAGTCGCGTGGTGTCTCGCTACACAGTTGCGTTTAGGCTGCATCAATCCTGTACACTTCTGTATGTGTTAAATAGCGCAGATCGTACACGTACGTATGTGTTTTATAGGACGTATACATTGTATATGTGTATACACGTATATATGTATACACACATGTGTATATGTATTTGCACACAAATGCGGAAAACTAATTGGCGAATGCTTCGTGTCAACTGACGTGAATTGTCGCCCGTCTGCAAGGGCGTGAGACTGCCGCTGGAGTCGTTGAGCGAGCGCTGATCCAGGGGAGCATCGCAGCCGTTTCGAGCTCGTCTTGTCGAGGACAGCTGCTCGCGAAAGGGCGCAGAAGGGGCGCTATCTTTCCACGTGTTGATGATGTTTGTCCTCCTGAAAGAGTCTGTAGGTACCCTTGTTCCACCTATTGATATGAGCGCCGGCAGCAGCGATGTGACAAGGAAGGGAGGAGAGCGGCGCGTGCAGTGACAGAGTTGGCACACGCCGAGAGGTACCAACAGACGCTCGTGGTGATAATATGCCGCCTGCCGTGTTGCTGCCTGCTTTAGGATAACGTAGTGTGGCGCGCGCCCACGAAGCCGTTCACTTCTTCGACAATATATACATTTCGCGCAACTGCTTTGAGCGACGCAGTTCAGGACAGCAGCGGCCTACATGCAGTAGCAGGAAGAATAGCAACTGGGCAGCACGACTACCGCAGGTGCGGCACTCGGCTTGCCCCAAGTGTACCACGAGCAGGTGCCTCTGCCTGCAGCAGCAGAAGAATATTACCGGCCGTCCCCCCAGCAAGGGGCGCGGATGGTCACGACAGGACGCGTGCTCGCAGCAGCCGCGGGGAGCCAAAACAGTGTACCCAGCCAGGAAACATATACCACCAGAGCAACGCGACACCAGCGGCAACGCGACTGCAGCGAAACAGCGGCAGAGTCGCCATCTCCCGTGTCATAAATCAAGGCCTGCGCGACAGAAGACGCGAAGCCCAAGGAGCAGCGTGCTGTGGAGAAGAAACGGGAGAAGGGCAGGTGTTCCGATCGCGCAGTCGCAAGTGCGAGCCAGAGGATCAGCAGCAAGTGTGCGGTCTGCACCAGCGGCAGAACCGCGCTGCAAAGGGCAGCGAAAGTGGCGCGCGTCCTTGTCTGCAGACCTGTCTTACCCGTGCTGCCCGATGCTGCCGAAAAACTTGCTTGGCTGGTACCTCCCGGTTGCTGCGCTGGAACAGCTGCGGCACTACTCGTACAGAGGAGGTGGTAGCACTCCCATAGACCGCTTCATGAACCCGTGGTGGGAGTGGGTCGCGAGCAAGCTGCCACTAGTGAGTCTGGTCTGTCGATACCTTCCGCCGTCTCAGGATCGACCTGATAGTAACCCCGTTCTTGCTGCTGGTCGTTGTGCGCGCGCGCGCTGTGACAGCTGGCCTCTCTGTTGCTACCTTCACACACTGCTCGTATTGCTGCCGCCTCTACATATGCTGGTGGCCGTCGCTGGGGTCGCTGCGGTGTCTTTGCTGCTGGTCGTAATACTGGGTGCGGTGTCGTCACTGGCCTCGGTGTGTTGTCCACAGTCTGCTTATCGCACCATCACTGCTGTTGCATTCTTTGGCTTCCGTAGGGCGCGATTTGAATAGAGTTCAAACACCCGTATCCCCCAATCGTGAAGCTCGTATTTCTCAGCAGCTGGTGCACTGCGTCATTACGACGAGGCTCCCGTGTCGCTGCTCCTGCCTGTGAGTGGCACGGACTGCCCTGGTGCTGCAGTCAGAGCGTCTGTCTTTGTCGATTAGAAAAGTTTAGCTGCTGGGGGTCTCACTGCCGTATCCGGTGCCCGTCCCCCTTCCCCTTCCCCCACTTCTTCGGGGTACCAATTGCTGTCACCGCTCGCCCCCCTCTGCGTGTTTTTCTGTGTGGCTCATATTTTTGGTGATCGTGAATTCCTGACTTCTTTGCTGTCGCACGTGCTGCGGTGCGTACTATTGGCGTACGTGTCGTGCATCTGCCACTGCTGCGTCTACCGAGGCCGTGACGAGCTTAGCAGACCTGGCGCGTCCGCCAGAGTCAACTCACCTGTAGCGTCAGCGTGAGGGTCGCAGCAACAGTGTCAGCACCAACCGCTGCAGCAAGACGCGTGGGTCCCTTCACTCGAAAGCGCCACAGCTCTTGCATTGCACGTGGAAGCACGCTCTGCCTTGCTATGCTTAAGGCGCAGGGGGTGGCTTCGCATACTTTGTGGGAAAATAACGCACTCATACCGTTTGCAGACTCTGTTGTCGGTCGAATTTTTTGAAGCGGCAAGGCTCTCCATGGTCGGGCTGCTGTCATTGACGGAAGTCGCTGCTGAGGACGTTTGGTTCCACCAACGGCACCTGCTCCGTTCCGCATTGCTGCTTTTGTGCGTGCAGTGGGTGAATCCGAATGCGCTGACCCTCCTCGGGTTCTTCTGCACCCTGATCCCCATGGTGGCTGTCACCGTCTACATGCCTCATTTGGAGGAGGCTGCCCCGCGAGAGGTCTACTACGTCATTGCTCTTTTGCTCTTCATTTATCAGGTACGCTGTGCTGCTGCTGGTGCAGTTGCTGGAGGATCCCGACGATCATCACGGGTAGTCAGTAGTGCATGTCTATTTTTGCATGTGGGGATCAACAGAGGTATTGTAGTGTGTGCGTGTTGGACGCCCATTGCATCGCCAGCTGCGGGCCGTGCACGCGAGAGAGTCACCGGTGGTATATCCCGTCTCTTTCACTGATCACGCGGATGCTGGCACGGTCGCCAGCGCGGCCACTTCTTCTGTGCTCTATTTGTTGGGTGATGTCATGTGCTTCTTCAGCGTCTCTTTGCACGTGGAAGCGATGCGATGAGAAGCCGGAGTAGCTGCTGCGGTATCATTTTTTGCATGTAAAGCGACAGCGCAATAACGCGTGCCGCGCGCGTTGAACGGGTGATACGGAGGTGTACGTCCAGCCCACTGCGTATATCACTAAGAGGCTCAGGTGTACGTGCACGTCACTGGACTACTCTCTGCGTGCGTGCTGCAGACCCTTGACGCAGTGGACGGGAAGCAGGCCCGCCGAACAAATACGTCAACGCCTCTGGGCCAGCTGCTCGACCATGGATGCGACGCGTTCAGCACGGTGAGAGACTATGCACGGGGAGGAGCGCGGAGCGGCAGGACGCTATAATTGATCAGCATAGCAGCAGCCTACTGCCTTCAGGAGCACAACTGACTGCCACGGAAATGTAACTGCGGCTACATATGTATTCATATAAGATTTCGCACGTGTGCACGCGTGTGGACCTAGGCATGTGTACGGATACGTTGGCGTGTACACCTTGTAAATAGGGGGGCACATAGGTGTAAATCCAGTAGACGATGGGTTATGCACGTAGTCTGAAGTAGGCAGCAGGCGAACACTGCCGCAAACACGTGCTGCTAACGGCAGCACGTGTTTGTCAGCGCTACTAACGCGCTGCTGCTGCGTTAGCAGCCTGCGTGTAAGTAGGCAATGCAGCAGAAGAATCCGTCGACGGGTCCCAGCATGCACGCATCACCTTGCAGCAGCACGAGCAACCCACCATGAATTAACAATCAAAACGAGAGCCTTTTCTGTGTCCTTCCATAACTATACGTACGGCTACTTGTCCATATGTATATCTATATCTCTCTATATGTACGGTTGTGTCCGCACGTGCGTCCATGTTTGTGTATATATGGATATACATTTCTGAATATCAGGGTATAAAGATAAGACTGCGTATTCCGTTGAATTCTCACGGCTCCTGAATTGATGCCGCACACGAAAAACAAGCAGTGTGCCGTCCGAGTTTACAGTGTTTTGACACAAAAGTACAACTCGTACGGCTCTGCTCGGGCGTTGACGCAGCAGCAGATTTTTTCGCGTCGGACACGTGCCGTCGTAAGATATACTCACATACGATGACTCATGCCGAACGAAACGATGTGGTCCAAAGCGCGCGGAGAGCATGGTGCAACTGCGCGTTGTGCGTCGAAGTCGAATGCAGCACACCGTTTTCCGCTCACAGCTTCAGTTGTTCAAACTGCAGCACGTGAGAGAGTGTAGCCAGGTGTATGGAAGTCGCCAGTAGTAAAGAACACATGCATTCGTGTAAGGTGTGCTGGCTGGTGTTGTTTGACGGCAAGGTCGTCCCACCAGCACTTGCTGTGTGGTAGTGCTGACAGGTACGCCTGCAGGAAAGAATGGACTCGTGCAGGAACTACTAAGCAAATACCTCCGTGTGTCACAAACGGCTGCGAGTCAGGAAGGAGATATTGTGGATGTGGGACTGTAGTGGGGTGAGTTACAGATGTAGCAGTAGTAGACTTGGCCTACAGAGAGCGCTGTGCTTCTGTGTAGAGCGTGTCTTGCAGATCTTCGTCGTCTTCATCGACTGGGCGGTCGTGCGCATGGGCCTCGGCTTTTACGCGTATCTGCTGCTCGCCATTGTCCAAATGCAGCTGATGGTGTATACGGTGAGTGCTCAACGGCAGAGCCACCACCAGCGACACGGGGATGTAGCTGCCATGGGCGAACAGCGCGTGGCTCTGTAAGAGAGACTGGACGGCAGCGAAAAGAGCGCGTGCAAGAAAAATGGAACACGGGCTGTTGATAGACGAGATGCACTCGACAGAGACAGCAGCAACAGAGTCAGCGACAGACGGCCACACGCGACACCAGCGAGCAGCCGCGGGCGACACATGTGCTGTATTACACACGACACCCCCGCACGTGCAGCAGAAGGAGCAGCAGGAGCTGCAGAGGCAACAACTGTGTTGGAGCACCAGCAGAGACGGGCGAGCGGCAGCAGCAGGCAGCCGGGGGAGCAGTGGCAGTGGCAAGACAGAGACTTAGCAGTGCGGAAAACCGACAGGTCCACCGAGACAACTCGTGGTGTAACTGCGCTTGTGTGGCACGTATAGCCGTGATTGATAGAATTCGTAATCCTACACCTTCCCCAGTCCGCCGTATAATATCAACATGAATACAGATCACCGGCGCAGTATGAAGTGGACGCATCAGTCTGAGGCATGTACAGGGTTCGATTTTTAAATTTCACTGCGCGCTGCGAAGCCCACGATTTGGGGGTTTCGAGATTTTGCCCGTACATCGAAAGGAGGGCGCCGGGCAGATAGCTCTCTTAATAGTTAGCCGGTGTCATTTGCGAGGATGTGCCTCGCTGCCGTCCTACTTCTATCTCTATGTGTGAACACAGCCGGCGTGTGGATGAAGACACGTGCACCCACGTCTACGTTGTAGTGCACTTCTGTGTCACATGTGCGTGTTCGTGCCTGTCTGCTGCGTCGTGCAGTGATAGAAAGGTTTTTGTTCCGTGTCCGCACGCGCTGGACGCATGAAGGGCCTGTGAGCAGCGACAAACCAGGACAGTTTTGTATTGCTGTCTTCTGTGTCTTCTTTGTGTTTTTGCGCATGCTTCTGGTGCCGTTTGGCTCTCGCCGCTGTCTCGCTGGTCTCGCTGCTATTCTTGGCGGACGCAGTGGTGGGAGCTCCACTTCAACGTTTACCGCTGCTGCACAGGCGTGGCCGGCGTGACAGAAGGACAGCTGGTGGTAAGACAGTTACTTACGACGTACGCCAGCTTGGGAGTTCGTCGTCAGGCTGCGTCGTAGGTCTGCGTCTCACAACGCTCCTGGTGATACTCGCCTCCGCAGGCGGCACCTGTTCACGTGTACACCTGTGCATATATGTATCTGCATTATCGCAGGTGTATCTGTACCTGCGTTTGCCGCAGTTGCCGACTGCAGTTTTTCTGCCCTGGTTTGCCCTGCGCGCGGTGACTCCACAATGTGCGCAAGCACGTTTTTTCCTGAACGTTGAGCAAAAGACGTTGCACGCGCGCCTCTCGTCAGCGCAAACATTCTAGCGTGTGCTGTCAACAGAGAGGCATGCTCCTGCTCCCTCTTTGTGTACGGCGTCTCCTCCTTCGCTCTCCTAATGTGTCCAGCGTGCGCGTTTGCACACCACGCTTTCTGTTGTCACCAAGCCAGATCAGGTGGCACACGTCTGTTAGAGAAAAGTTTACCAGGTTCGCCCGTCCTGGACTATTCTTCCTTGCGGTTTCAAACAGTCAGCGCTGTTCTCCTCCACTACCACGTAACACTCCGACTCACCTGTTATGTCTACAAACGATGTGGATTCCCTTCTCTTTGTGTCACGAAAGGAGATTTTGTGTGCATCTTTATATGTCCTTCGTTGTTCACGTGACAGTTTCTCTCTCAGACGAAAGACACTAGGTGTTCCCTTCCGCTTGCAAAATAACACTTGTGAGCGAGAGAGGTGATGGTCGTCCTTTTGTCATTTTCCATGTGTGCACTCTACGCTGCGCCTGTACAGTGATTAGAGATTGTCCCGTATGGAGTGGACAACCAGTGTACAGGCTACAGGAGTGACACTTGTATCACCTACGTCTTCAGTATGTAGGCAGTCTGTACTCCCACGCTCAACTGGGACCACAATGCGTGGCGGATCCCCCTGACGTGGTCAGCTGGGTGGTTTCACCACCACCTCTGCCCACCTCTTCACTCACCTACGCGCTCAAAGCCTCAGGGTTGACATCTCGGCGGCAACTGTGATACGCGTAAATTTTCCTGAAGCGCGACTATTGCAATTAGGCAGAGAGTTTGTGAGTGCACCCGCGAAGACAGCTCACGACTTCTGGCGTGTGTAGCGGAGTGGTAACACCGGGGCGCGCCTTCCCGTGTGCGCACAGCGATGTGTTCTTGCGTCAACGTAGGTTTGCTGATATCAGCGTACTGGAGGGGATCTGTGCGACGCGCGACACACGCGCGCACACACATTTGTACAGGTACATTTGTGCGTCATCGTCTCAGCAGATTACATGTGCATGTACCTATATATACATATATATATGAACAACAATGGACCGCAAGATGTAGGGAACGAGAAGAACTTTTTCTGAATGAATATCCTGCATGTCCGCTGCGACGAATCTGTCTTACGTGGGGAGGGAGAAACGCCCTTTTGTACGTCGAGAGCGGGCCGCGATGCGGTCCGTAGGTATCTCTTGTGGAATGAGCACTGTAGTTCACAGGCGGACCCTTTTGTTGCGGACAGTTCCTTTGCCGGCAGCGTCTGCGTGGCCACGGTCCGCGCACGCATGCGTGGTCGTACGTGGATGTACGTGGGCGCAGGAATACACACAAACGTGCTTCTCGTACGTTTTGTCAGGAAGCCTGTGTCCACACGTTCACCGGTCTGCCCTGGAGATGTACAGAACATACCGCCATGTGTCTTCTTCTTTCGTCTCTCTTGTGTGCTTGTGTGTGGACGCACACGTGTACACACGCGGAAGGGAGGCAGATTTTTTCGTATGTGTGTCGATGCACTTGACGGTAGTGACGATGGTAGTGCTGTGGCCAAGAGGAGGATAATGACGCCCACCTCCTACGCCTTTTCTCAGAGAGACTGCAGGGCAAGTAGAGTGGCTTTTTTTTGCGTGTGGGGCGTGCAGACCATAGGGGTGGTTTTGTTTGCAGGCATTTTTGGCCCGGATGCCTTCCTTCTAAAAATCTCCGAGATACTTCCTTTATCTCTTCAGTAAGTGAGAGCAGAATGCAGGCCGCTTTGCAGTCATCCTTTCCATCTCCAAGCGTGTTCCACACGGGTCGATGCCAACCAGGTACAAACTCCTCTGACACATTCACTTATGCACATATGTACATATGTGTAGGCAGTTTTGTGTGTGCTGTACGTGTGTGTGTCTGTGTACGTGTCTGTGCGTAAACGCTTGTCAGGTATATCGATATGTGTAGTGTGTAGAGGGCGAGTGGGAGAACCTGAGCATTAAACGGTGGGTGTGTCCTGTTGCGCTTGTCTTGAACGTATTCGTCAAGGCAGATACGGCGCTCGGGACTGGTTGGCGACAGCTACAGGCAAGGGGCCTCTCTCGTAGACATGTGTACACGTGTGAGCGCTACTGCGGCTTTGTGCGCAGAAGTGCACGGGTGTTTGGGGCAGGCGGCTGTTCGCGCGAACCTATCTTTTTGGTTTTTGTTCTTTGCGGGAAATATGTTTACAATCACGGCTGCAGCACTGGCAACTGTCTCAGGCCCCCCTCCTATGTCTGTATATGCGTGCTTTGATACATAGGCCTAGATGTACGCTTCGTCGCAAAGATAAATAATGACAAGCAGGTCCGGGCCGGCGCCGCGCCACTGAGGATTCTCCTACATTGGGGTGTTCCTTGTCATTTAAGTCTACTGAGTGTGCCAATCATCCGTGTATGCTGGCCTCCTCCTCCTGACCCAATCTGCTCACTTTCTCGTGGGTGGTCGTACGTTAGCGGCTGTGTGTCAAAACCAAACACGATAATTTCTGGTTTTTCACGAAATCTGTACGGCGCCGCTACGGATGGGTGTGCGTAGCAGTTGTAAACGTGGCATGCGTCACGTCGGCGAGAACACATTACGCCAAAGTACGTAGCGGATGCACAGCTGCCTGAAGCTACTGCACCACATAGGCGCTTATTCTGAAGACTTTACAAGTACAACTTTGTCTGTCGTACGTGTTTGTGTACACGTTGAAAGGTTGCTGATTCTGTAGTTGTCATGGATGTGCTGGCGCCGCTGTAAGACTTTTCCTTTTCTTCTTACTTCGGCCACACGAGTACAGAAAATACGAAATGTCGTGCTCATTGCGTATCCAGATGATTTCATGCGTGTACTCAAAGATCACCTCTCGACACACAGACATGCGTGCAAGGAAACGCCAGCCGCGTTTGCTGCGCGTGAACGCGTCTGGATCTGTTTTGGTTGTGGACGCCTATGAAAATGTCACCGTCTAAAGGATGGACCTGAACTTGTGCACACGCACATGCACCTGTGATATGGTACTCCGGACAACAGCCTTGGGTACAGGCCGACGTGATCATTAGGTAGGAAGAGTCGACACTCTGCCGTAGTCCTCTGCAGCGTTCACGGTTTTTCCTGCGATAGGTAGTTTCTTTTTGGTTGATTGTATATCCGCGGCTATAAATAACAATCCAATATTAGAGTTTCCGGTTTTCAAAGAACTCTGCTTCGAAAAGGAGCTACCTGCGTGAGTGCTCCCCCTGTACGGCTGCACCAGTTGTGCCGTAGTGGTGGTTGTTGGTTCCGCTGTGACAGTGTACACCGCTGCCGCTGCCGCTGCTTTGCTCACGCCCGCTGTTACGATGCTTGTGGTGCCTTCGCATTTTGTTTCTTTCGCACAGGAAGACTGCCGCAGAGGCGCTTCCCGCATGGCTACTGCATCAGCGGATACAGATGCTAGTCTCGTTCCCATTCTACATGTTGTAAGTCTTGCCAGCGTAAGGACAAGAAGGGCTTGTACCGACTGCACATTTCTGCACCCTCTGTCGACCGGAGCGGGAATGTACCGGTAGATGCGGAGTGACGCTGTGGTGCGTCGCGGGCGGCGCCTTGCTCTTCAGGCAGGCTTCTGACGTTCTGTACTATTGTTTTGATAGGCAGCCACATAGACGATCCCCCGGAAGGTGCTGGCCGTAAGTACACGTAAATGGGTAACGAAGTGTATAGGTACGAGCACGCGTGAAATGGGTTGAGCGTACAGTCGACACGGACACAGCGTTATACATTTGAGGGTCCGGCGCCAGTGAGTGCCCGCCACGACTGAAATGTGATTTGTGGATCTAAGACTGCAGATGCGCCTGTGTAGAAGCGTCAACGTCCTTCTCAGGTGGTAAAGTATCCAGTCACAACTGGTTTCAACCCACCAGGAGCGTTGCACACACGTATGTGTGACAAAGTGTGAGCCAGGCGTGGGTTCACCTCGTTAACAGGCGTCGTGACAATCTCGGTGTGCACAAGAATACCGCCTTCGTATAGGCAGTCAGAAGCAAGTCCGTGTGTGTTCTTTGACTCCAGCAGTCCGCAGTCTCGTTGAATCGTCGTATACTTTGTATGTAAGTGGATAACTGACGTGGATAACTGACGTGTCTGTGCCGCGTTTGTCGAAAAAGCAGCCAAGTGATGTCGTGTCGTTGAGAGTTTAACATGAATGGTAGTAGTATCTGGAGCTTCGCACCCACGCATGTTGGCACTTTCTGGTAGTTGCAACAGCTCGAGCATTTAATGGATAGGAACGTATTCCGCAGCTGACCACGCGCGGCGCAGTGTCTTTGGACGACCCCGTCTTTTGGCCTAACGGGGTCGTCTTAGTGTTGTAAAACTGAATCGTGGGCACGGTTTTGCTTGCAGGCTTGTGTACCTTCTGGTCTCGGACGTCATCACCGGGTGGCGCTGCGTTCCCAACCGATTCACGGCAATGTGTAGGTTTCTGTGCTTCCACCTTTATCAGGCGTCTCAGCAGGGCGCAGCCTTCGTCCGACTGCTTACGTTTTATGTCTTCTGAGATGCAAAAACATTGCAGGTCTGTGTTAATATTCAGTATTTGCCGCGTCACACTAGTGAAACTTAGTCTGACCGTATGCTTTACCTGGGCGTAGATGTACACACTTCTCATGTATTTCCTCGGTACTGATGTATGCCTTGTGTCCAAGATCACAGTGTGACTACGCAGGCATAGGTGTTGCACGCATCTGCTTGTGTGTTCGTAGTTTACGTGTGTTACACCCAGATCTACAGTGTAACGTTGAAGCCTCTTGTGGCAGGGGCGTGTGTGTGTGCTTCACGCACATCACATAATTACGAAGATACCAGTGCAAGTAGCGTCGTCTTCTCTTTTAATGGTTTGAGTAGGAATGGATTTTCTAGTGGGCGGTTCAAGATGCATGCTGCTTCTTCGATTGCGGGGTTGGTTGCCTACATCTGCGCGTGCACCAATAAATCTTCAGACCCGTCCACACGGTTTGTGAAAGTCGAAAATTCACGAACTTCGATAACATCGAACATTCGTGTGAGTCTTCTAAATGGGTTGTGAAAAGGTATTTACTTAAAGGATAAAAAGGGCTTTGGTGACCCTTGAACAGTGGCGGCAGTTTTGTGGCACGTAAGCCACTTGAACGCAGACAAGCAGCTGGCACACAGGACCACGAGCTCTACAAGGGACAGTGTGTATGTAAGGTCCAACTCACAAAAGTGAAGAACAAACGCAGGGGCTGATAAAGGTTTGCACGTCTGCGCGTGCCTAATCGCGTACATCAGTGAAAATAATGATCCGCTCCCGCTTCGGTCGCGGGTGCGTCTGTGCACAGGAGCGTCACTTGGATATATTCAAGTAGAGACGTCAGCTGACTCCAGCCTTGGATCATCTATTCACCGGCAAATATATGTGCGTTGACACTCTGTGTGTGCGCAGCACAGCTGCTCGGTTGCTTCTCCCACGTCGTGTTCCAGTTCGCCTTCTACTGCTCAGGTAATGCCGACGAACTCAGGCCTCATAGGTTGTAAATGTATTTGTGTGGCGATTTGAAGGCTGCAAAAAAGGTGTATCTGTGTCTTCCAGATTTGTAGGTTGGTGCGGGCAAATGTGAGTGAAAAGTCGTGTATGCAGAAAGTTTGCTGCCCAAATGGTAGCCTCAAACAGGAAAACAGCGGCATCACCTATGTGAGACCCAAGGACCCGGGATGTGAGAAGTGAATATCCAGGAGGGGTCCACTGGTGCCCGTCTGTACCAAGAACGCAGGCCGCTTACCGGTCACTGAAGACGGCTGGATACCCAGTTTACCGTTGCTCATATTCTTCGATGCGTATTCGGGTGAACGGTTATTGTTCTGTGCATACAGCTGCCACACTGTTGCACACATGCTCCAGCTTCTGTGGACCCTCTGACTGCGTCCTTCTTCAATAACCAGTTTCCGTGTTGCCTCTCTGCGGACAGGATGTGTCGTGCTTGACCTGACGTCATAGCGAGTGAAAACGGCAACGCAGCGAGTAGCCGCGTTTGGACACGCAAAGCTTCGCACATCTTATACGCATACATGTAAAGATATATATATATATATATATATACTCGTCAAGACGTGTATGCGTTGTTTCTGCACGGCTTCTGCTGCAGATCTGATGGTATCATATCCAGCGACTTCGTACGCTCTTATCGTCGTGAATTCGTCTATCGTGGCTCTTCGGATGAGTGTTGCGGCGACTTGCAAGGTAAGACACTCGTTCTACTGCGGCGCGCGCATTCGTGCGAATAAATGCTGACTGCCGTGCGCAGACACCAAGCACAAGATGCGGTCTTCTTAGTTGTGCTTCGGCCTAACAGGCGAGTGCATACCCTGCATAGGTTTATACATGTACCGCCGTTGTGCTACAGTTGAACAAGCGCACACCCAGTTCGTTTGAGGCTGAGGTGTAAATACACGTTCTTCGTCCCTAGAGCCGATTACTTAGTCACTGAAGCTGGACTGTCCATGTTCCGTGTACAGGTATGTCCGACTTCATGTTTAGAGTCACACTGGCTCGTTACAACGTCGTCCTATTCTTGCTGATAAAGCATTCGACACGAGCGCAAGGTTATATCACGTGCCGGCGCCGCGCGGGTGCTTAATCTGCCAGTGTGTGGTTGTATTGCACTGGACCTTTCGACGTGGGCCTTTCAACGTCTTTCGTTTGTCTGCAATTTGTGTACCTGTGTTTTTCTTCATTGTGCTTAAGTAAGTGCAAATCTTCAGTAGAGTTCCGTTAATGTTCACAAGCTAATAGAAACGCGTGCCAAGTACATAGATTTTTCCGAAGAAGCTGTCGCATTTACACCTCACTCCCGTCTGCTTTGTTGCAATGTCTTCGTTCTCTGAAGCTCCACCGTTTCTTCTCTTTGGATGTATTTTTCTATGAAACCATCCTGTTCTTTGTAGGGATTCACTAAAGTGTCAACACTGGAAAATCTCCCACTTACGCTGACTTGTAAACTCTCACAGCCCACTTCTCAGCTGCTTGCCTGGGCACACTGTCGGTTATCCTCCACTAATCTCTGCACCACTACGCCCATCTCTACAAATGCACTGAGTAGGTGTCCGTGGAAGTCATCGTCCCCATTTTGTGTGCGCATTATTACCTGATGTAGAGACGCACCACCTTCAGCTTCGTCACGATTCTATCACAACAAGTGTTCACTATAGTCCACCTAAAGCAATACATTTTTACCGGGTACGCTTTGCCTCCCGCGTCACTACTCAACGTCAAAAGCCCTTGACCATACCCCCACGTGCAGACCGTGTCTGCAACGCGTCCACTACCTGGGTGTTTGTGTGTGTGGCAGTTATAAGCTACGCCATCAAAACGCTCTGCGATTCCGACTATGGACATCTCTACAGTGCAACAACTCGTTGGTTGCTAGTGTGTGCGATTGCGTTTCAGCTGCGGTTGTCTCCGGTGCACTGGCCGGCGCTACCGTTCTACGTCGCGTCAATATACTTCTACTGTGCAGCACCTCGCGCAGACTCACCGCTTGCTTTGTTTGTCAAATCCCCATTGTCTTTGAAGCAACAACACCAACAGCAGCTTGCTGCTCCTTGGATATTGGCCGCCGTTTCGCTCTGGAGCGCTATTTACCTGTATGACTTCGTTTCTTCAACAGTCCGCGCCATTTGCACGTTTCTAAACATCAGTTGTTTCTACGTCGGCAAACAGGAACATGCGTTGCTGCGTGAGAGAGTGAAGCAACAAAAGCAAGCGAAGGTACTTCAGGCCCCATCGGCTTCCGTCACTGCAACTGCAGGAGTCAAGCGAAGGAGCGCAGCGGCTTGACTTGTTCGCTGAACTGCTCACAGTTGTATCTTAGTACAGCTGACCGAGGACGCCTGCGCGGAAGCGCCTGAAACCGTGTCCGCGCAAGCATGGGACAGCTAGTTACATGGAGAGACCATTCCGCGCGGTGAACACACGCGTCTGAGGACGTGAGTCCTGCGGACACTAGCTGATCTGCATTGCCCCATTCAATCAGCTTTACTATATTGTGTGTACCTTATGACGGAACATCGTAGAAGTATATCGGCGTCAAGCAGTTGGCAATGCGTCTGCAGTAGCCGTTATACGTAGAAATAATAGTCCACCTGCGTACTTGTACACGCTACATGCGCCATAGTGCCACGTGAACCTTACACACGCGTAGCTCAGGAAAAAACCTGTGCTTCTAGTAACTACCATTGCTTTCAACCCAGTGCTTGAATTTGCATAACGCAGACTTTGTAGACATCTGCACATCTGCACACAGGTACGAGATGATGAGGCGGGGTCGCGCACGTTGTCTCCTGGTCGTTGTCTCTGCCGCAACGTATGCCATAAGGGGGGACAGCCAGGTGGTGGACGGCCCGGCTCTCACAGCTGGCCGGGCTCTCACAGCTGGAGGGAGACAAGGGAAGGTCCAGCAGATTAGCTAATGGAAACTCCAACGGTAGTCCGACTTGCTGTTGTTGTACGTGTTCAGAGTAACTGGTTCGAGAGGTGTGCAGGAACGTTTGCACAACAAGTGATTCAACAACTGCTCCAGCATTTGTTTCGATAGCAATCGCACAACGATTGCGATACAGTGGCTTGTCAAAGAACGTTTTAACTGCGACGACCATACAGCCCTCTGAGCGCCTACGCAGGAGAGATGGGGTTTCACGCCGGGTTACCAGGTGCACCTTTTGATGCTGTCTCCACCTGCGGAACAACGTCGGCTAGAAGCGCGTTGCAAACGCGCTCTCCGTGTATTCGGAGGAATGCTGATCGGTAGTGCTGAACAGTATGTCGAAAGATTTTGTCCTTCGGACGTCCTCCTCTATGTCTACAGATCGTACGTGTATAGATGCTGTTGGCTACCGCGGGACGAATCAAGAACTGCAGCCAGCGTGTGTACATCAGTGTTCGAAGGTGCGTGCGTACACGTCTCCGCGTCCAGGGCAAAGCTTTGCGCGGGACGCCCATTTGTACATTGGTGCGACTCACGGCAACTTTGGCTGTATTACGCGAGTCCGTTTACTCTGCCGTGGACCAAGGGAAGGAGCCCCCGTCGCACGTGAACGATCCTGTTGTACAGCTTAATGTAGTTAATACGCTCCACTGCTTCGTCCTTCCAGTGTACGAGACCCTACCAGACATGTTGGGGAGTAGTAGTATTTTTTCTTCTCCTTGTAATACGAAGAGAAACAAGAGTATGCGTCGCTGAACGCCACGCCACCAGTGAGGCTGGTGCTTACGTCGGTTGCTGTTTGCGGCTATGGCGAAATAACCTCTACGTCTTACGCAGCGCAGTATAGAGAGCAATGTCAGAAAGTGCGCCGGCCGTTTGCCGTGAAAGTCGGGTACGTATACACACAAGTGGAACTCTTAAGCACAGGTGCGCGGCGCGTCCTTGCGGCGACATACGTGTGCGTGCTTCCTGATACGCGTTTACTTCGCTATATGGGTCACGACGCACGTATGCGGGGTGCAAGCGTGTGCGTGCCTTCAAAAACCGCTCAGGCGTGTCCGTTGTACTCAATTGCGAAGCCTACAAGATAGTAGGGAGGGCTCGTGCTCCGGTGGTGGGATCGGAGCTGTGTGAGCTTGTAATATATGTTACTACGGTTCACAAGCATGCCACATCAGGCCAGATGGCACCCCGCGAGAATAGGGGAGACACAGTGAACGGATTCACCAGTGCAAACGTTGTGAGAGCGGTCGTATCTCCAATACAAGCATAAAGGAGAATCCTTACGCTTTAAGTTCTTGTTCGTCACCTCTGGGCTTCGAAAGCAGTATACGTCACAGTTCACTCCAGTGGCGCTGCCACCGAATATTTTACTCCCCACCAGCAGTGCCTAGGCCTGGTATGCTTTAGCTACTCCACGAACTGCACACGAGAAGCAGTGGCCTTCTTCTTGCCAGTGTGTGGCCCGGCGTCCTCGCATGCAGACGGTGTTCGCGGTGCCTTTCGACGTCCAAGGACGGCCAGAAGTTTGTCCTAGTCCGCCAGTGTACGCTCATTTTAGGGGGTGCGGTTAGTCGCACTCGGCTGCTCGGCAGCAGGGCCGATAATGGCGCCGCTTTTCAACCTTGTTCACGTACTGCACGTCATACGAAGAAACGACCGTCTCAGAACCCGCGTACTCTCTCTGTCAGTCCGGTCTGCAACGTGCCTGCACCCATTGTGGCCGTGCACGTTGTCGGCAGCTTCTTCCTTTCTGCAGCTACTGGCCGTATTTTATCTAAACAAACGAGTTATCCTCGTTGCTGTCGCCGTCTGAGTACCACGGCAACCATCGCCTGCATCTAAGGTGGCCAATACCACATCCCTTCTACGCAGATCAGCCGGAATTACTTCCGTTGTCCCTGTAAGACGTGCAAAACTTCACACTAATTCCGCCGCACTTTTCAGGCAACGCAAGAGCGAGTACAGCCTTCCTCCTGCTTGTGGGGGTTCTCCTAACGAAAGACGAATCATACACCGGACTGTATTCCGTGAATTGTAAAGACGCGCTAGAAGCACTGCATTTGAGAAGTTACATATGACAGCTTCACCTGTGCCTACAACTGCTTGGCAGTACCCCAGGAAAGTCACCTACTTTCGGTATCGTGACACAGAATGGTGTGATTGCTGGCCGTCGAGAGGCAACGAAGGCTGAAGCTTGACTTCGTTCTGTTGCTGTTAAACGACACCCTCTCGCGTACCCCTCACCCGGCAATGGACTCTCCAACGCCCACGGACAGACAAACCTACGTTTCAGAAAAGGCGTTGAAAAGTCGTACAGAGTTCCTAAGCATTCACCCTGATTCAAGTGGTGGCGAGCCGTTAGCAAACGCTGGAAAATTCCGTCCAAGTCGCTCTTACTCTGGACTCAATATCCTAGCAGGAGGTTACACATTCTCGATTAGGCTCTACCCCTACCCAAGTACTGCGTACCCCTTCGACGCCAGCTCACGACGCGAGAAGCCCGGTCTCTCACCTTCTCTTCAGTGGATGAGTTTTTCAGAACAACAGTAGAAAACGTTGCCCTCCACAGTGGAGACGTCGAATTCACCGCAGTCCGGACGGGTCTTGCTTCCATTACGCCGAGCGGTGGACCTGGCGTTGTCGCTGCCTTCCCGCGGGCTCCTTGCTATCCCTTAAGGTGTTGTTGGCCCTACATCTACTGCGGTTCCTCATTTACTTGTGTCCGCTGTTGACGACATCAGAGGAAGATTCAATCCTTGTTTTCGTGCAATCGCGTTCATGTCGCCTCCGCATGCACCTCAAGAGTTCGTGCATGCTTGTATTGTTGGAAGTTTTGCTAACGCCCTGTTAACTACGGCCGGTCCCGCGACCGCGCACGGTCTTTTATCGCCTCGCTAGTCCCTCTGGACTGGTGTCTGCGGCACAGGACAGCACAATGCTACAGTAATGTAGTGAGAGAGAATTCAAGCTGTTAGCGCGACGCTACAGGCAAACGCTGAACCTTCACAGCTGATTTACCAGCAATTTCTATACGTGATCCCGCAAGCTCCGGCTGTATCTGTTATTTTAAGGTCGTCATAATTTCTGTCCTCTACGTCAACAAGAACGCAACCAGTTCTTGGATCCTGCCCCCCGATTTGTCCGTAGTGTCGGCTATCATTTGGATTGAGTCGTTTGCCTCGCCTGTCCTGCCAGCCTGCTGACTCGGAACAGCGCTCCCAAATGCAGCAGTGAAAAAGCATGTCGGTGGGACTCCAGTGTGCCGTATCACCTGCTTACTCACACCTGGTGCCACAAAATTAGTTCATATATATGCGAGTCGCAGGTGCTGCAGTTTACTGTTAGTGTTGCTTGCCCGCCCAAATCAGTAATAAGCAGTGTATTACGTTGATGACTTGGTGTAGAAGAGTTGTCGATCACTTGCGGTACACACTAATGGGGAAGGAAGAGAGACATTCTTCTATTCAGGCATTTGCACCTGTATCCTTGCCAATGCGGCTACTCCGGAAACACCACCCCACAACCACCGAGCACGATCCTCCATACAGATGTCCAATAAAAGCGCGAAACAAGCGCTGTAGGGGTATTCTATGACAGTGGTAACCTCGTGCTCACCTTGGTTTACAGAGAGACCTATGTTCGTAGCTGGTTCTGGCCTTGAGACATTTAAGCATTTCTTGCATCTGCTTGATTGTTTGGCGGAATGTCGCCTCGCCTTACCACGCAGTAGACCAAGAATAGCTTTGGTATCGTGTGCGCTCGCCAGACACTGTAGCAAATGGGCGTACAAACAAATCCCAGCGGCAAGCGCGTGGATGCGCCAGTTCCACTGTAGAAGTATAAGAAAGTCGGACGACTGAGTGTGACCGGAGCAAGGACAGGGACGTGCGAGCTAGCTGCATACACGTCAAGTGACTGGACTGCGGAAGCTACGGTTCATTCAAAAAAGTCGTACATACCTGTAGGAAAGCTGTCGGGCTTTGACATTTTTGTCAGTGGAAAGCTGGTCGTATCCGGCTTGTTGCCTCCACGCTGAAGCCAATCAAGCACAATGCTGGCGGGAAGAGTACTAAGTACTTCAGTCCCCGTGGGGTATCTGAAGACATTCTGCCATATCGCCTGGCGCCACTGAGCTATTGGCGACCTGAATGCCTTACATGCTTTTCAATGGCCAGTGTGTCTGGCTGCCGTCTAAACACTCGACAACAGAAAAGCCGGCTAGTGGGTGCGGTACCTCTTCAGTGGAGGGTAACGTAAACAGAAAATCCGCCAGCAGGAGACCTGTATCCGTGTGAGTTATTGTGTACGCGACAGGTACTACGTTACAGGTACCCCTTCACGAATATAAACGCACTTTTATGCGACCCCGCCGTCGTGACAAGGCTTTCGTTCTTTGCGAGCACTTGCTTCCACGGCGCGAGATTCGTGACGTCGGTATGCAACTCAGTTTGACCACGTTTCACGCGTACATTTCGCGTGAAACTGCACAAACTTTATCAACTTGCGCTCAGAAACGGTATTTAAAGAGGTCTCGACGTCTCACGAATGTGTAAGCGCGGACCTACAATCCTTATATACATACTGTTAATGATGTCCAAATTTGTTTGTTGAAGAACCTGTGGAAAGTATCAGGCTTCGTGGCTCGCTGTGCTTGCGTTCACCTAAACAGCCCTGACTGTCACACGACCGCAGGACCTTCATTGTCAGAAGGACCAGGAGGTCAACGCCACAGCCGGCGAGAGTGGGAAGCCTCCAGTCCAAAACTTCTACTGGAAAAAACGATGTATACCTCAGGAACTCTAATCGGATCTGCGCGTGGACACGCCTGAGACGACTCACGCACATGTGTACAGGAACACCACCTTAACCATGCTTCGAGCGAAACACATGTTTCGATAGATATCCGACTTTAAGGGGCTTCTCCTACAAAAAACAAATAACGGCTGAACATTGCATTTTGCTATTCGAAAAACCTAACGGGAATTACACGAACAGCTGAGAACCGCACACATGTCCGTTTTTTAGATCCACTCAGTCCCAGTGCCCACGACACCCACTTCGTGTGTGGACGCATAAAGCGCTCCCGCCCGGCACAACAGAATATCCGGCCAACGTGTGCGTATCGGTGCACAGAGTACAACTGGTTGACACCACCGTCTGGGCGTAGCTCACTCGCACAAATCAAATACACGGAACTGCGGAACGCCGTAGATACAGCTGGTGCCAACTATCACAGAGTGCGATGTGCAAACACGTACCCATCCCTGTCCAAAGGCGCATATACAGGTACATGTGCGGGCACGTGCGTGTATTGAGGTCAGCGTATGTTCACTAGTCACCTGTGTAGATGTCCGACCAAATGAGCTCAGCGTCAGTATGAAGTCACACGATGCAGCTGCTGCTTGCTCAGAAGGCGGCCGTGTTATCACCAAAATCCCCCCAAAGTAGCGCGGCCAAACGATTTTCAACGTAAGCACAAGGTGACAACCTCGCATGCCTCGGGCTACTCTACATATTCACCCCGCAAGCGTAGACGTGCCCACGTGCGTCGGCCGCTTAACGATAAGCAGTGTTGGATAATGTTCTTGCCCCAACATAGACACAGTGTACACAGAAAAAACCATTTTTCACGCACGAAAGTAGTCAACCACACTTTCACGTCCACGTCAGCCTCAATCAGCACCTTGTGAATTTGCAGGAACCAGCTGCACAAATGGAAAGCAACACTTGGGTCTCTTATATTGCTGTTAATTTCCTGTCACGTGCTCCTCTCCTGCAGCATACGTTCTGAGAATATACATACTCTTACCCTTCATCCTGGAACAGCAACTAACACGAATAACCCTGCATATCCAATCATTTCCTGCAGCAAGTGTATTCAGCAATACCAACCGTCAGCTATGCCTTCGGACGTCCTCGCCCAAAGTTCGCTTTGAAGCGGCTTGTCTGGCGTTTCGATTGCTACCCCAGTTTACGTGCTTCTCCACCGCAGAAATCGCACGCCGCTTACACGGGTAGCCGTTTCGGCGGAGAACGCCTCTAGCGGAGGAACTTCACTCTCTCAAGCGAGTGGTGTCGAAAGCATACCGATGGCGAAATAAACACCTTTTATCCGCTGGATTTGCCACCTACGATCGAGACCACGACGTAGACACACAGAGCAGTGCTCAGAAGTAATAAAATGGCGCTGACAATAATCGTACGAATATCGCTCCAGAAAATGGCACTGCTGGCGTCTTCAGTGGTTTTGTGGAACGTACGGGCGCTCGTGGATAGCCCTTCACTCTTTGCTGTCAGGTCAGCCAGACCCTCCTGATTCCTTAGCACTTTTTGCAAATTATCCCGCACCTGAATCTTCACATCATCAGCCTTTTTCAGTACTTCCGCGGTCTTGTCTAGCCCTGCTGCATTATCGTACTTCGTCATCAAGCGCCGCACAGGCTCCCGCAGACGCTTCTCCAGCGCGCCTCCCTTCACACTGCAAGACGGCACTTCGGCAACTGCCTCCTGTACTAGCTGCTCCACTTCCTGTACGAACACACCAAACAACGAATCACGTCCTTCTTTTCACAGGGATTGTCTTGAGGCGCTTGAAAGTAGAAACGCGGAGAGAACACGTGCAGCAACAGCGCGGCGATCTGTTTGAACCAAAAAACTGTAGAGCACACACATTGATGTAGCACACGAGAAAAACCACTGTCGGAGTACAGGAGCAGCAAGACAGTAACAGGAAAAGCGGGAACGATTTGTCACGTCTGTCGTTGAAATTCCTCGCAGAACCTTTGTGACTGTGGACACTTCTGCATGCAGTTTCTACCATCTGCCGTTGTTCACCAGAACTCAAGAGACATGTCAGAGGCCCATCTGCATGATGCACGGAGGCACGTCTTTGAGCCTTCGAGCTGGGTGGGGGTGCGGAATCTCCCGCTTCCATCTCACATATATTTCACGGTGTGTTGCTGCCCAGCAGAAGAGATCCCTCTACTGATCCACGTTGTGCGATAGCGTAAACGCCACCCCAGAAGCAAACACTTGCCACACAAGATGTGTGAACGCGTCCACGAGCTGATACGCCTACAGCGAAGCCTGTGTGCAACCACGTGGGGCTTACACCGAGGAGAGCGAAGGCGAGTCGTTCTGGGTATCGGCTGTCCCTGAAATACGCGCAGAGAAGGAAGCCGCCTGTGGAGCCCACGGCGACAAAGAGAACACCTCCTTCCTTCTCAGGATCTATTCTTCTTCGTGTAGACGCCGACAGTGTAGGCGGGGCAGACCGGATCACGGGCGAAAGCAGCGTCGCGAGTTGCCTCTTCTCACTCGACGTCAGTCGGGCGTAGAAAGAACCAAGAACCTCTTGCGTCTTTAAGCTCCCAACGGCCACCAGTCCTAAATTCCACTTCGATCTTGAGCTCTCATTCTCGATAGAAAGAACGCCCAGCTTCGTGTGATCTCTTCTCGCCGTGATGCCGCTTCCTGAGTAGGTGGAACTAGAGGCAGTGGGAGCGGCGCTCGCCACGCTCACTGCATCTGCGTTCATCGTCGCGACGGCAATCTTCGTGCAAACTTGACACTCGCTGATACTCCCGCTGGACGCCCCACAAAGCGGAAGTCATCTAAGGCTTCCTCAACGAAGCAGTATGAGAAAGGCTTTTACTTGTCGCTGATGCCGAAGTCGAAACCGAAGCGCAGAAAGAAGGGTGTGTGCGCGACACCCAAAGAAGAAAAACAGTGGTGGGAAGAAGAGCTGCACAGGACTGCAAGAGCTTCGTGGGAGGATCGTGTGCTCTGTGCCGAACAGAACACCAAGTGGAAAATACCTTCAGAGGCAACTGGCAGAGGCCGCACACTCTTCGAAGGTGTAGCACTCTGCCACTAGTCTTTTAGTTTACCTCCCACGTAAGGGTACTACCGCTCCCCCAAACCCACCTGCAGTGACCCCCTGAGCGATGCCGTGCACGGCTACACACCTGAAGCTATCAGGGCGTGCGTACGTGAACGATCTCCTGCACAGAAAATGATACACGCATGCGTGCGCGTTTCGCGTACGTCGCGGAACAGGCTCAGCTACCTGCTGGCTTTCCACGCAGGTCGTGAAGCTGTGTGCACCTTTGGTACCACTGGAAATGTACAAGCAAGGCTCCACATCAGGATGCGCTGCTACAGACAAGTGCGCATTCAAGTATACACGTCACAGGTATCTTTAACCACGAAAGTGATCCCGACGCATTCACCCTACGCAGCATAGACGTACATCCTTCTTGCAGCTTCAGTGCACATTGACGTATGTATTTATTGCTAGCACCCCATATGAAACTACATGTTCCTAGCTGTCACCTTTGCATACGGAGCATTTCGTGTATACTGTGCAGCGCGGCATGAAACTCTGTGCAGGCGGGCGTGCTTCGGATGACATTACGCAGATACGTACACTTACTGTGGAAGCATGTGGAGGATGAGAATCGACGCGAAAACGTGCATACGCGTAAATGTTGTATAAGCCAAATATGGCTACATATACTGCCGCAAAATCTAAAGTTTCACAGCGTATACACACGTAATACACACGTTTTCAGGGGCGAGAGTGAATACATCCTCATCGTACATGAGGGGCACGAATTTTAGACGGCGGTATCGAGGTGCACACATCTGCCACGGAAAACCGGTGAGCACACACAAACAGTAACGGCTTTTGCAGCTGCACAACCAAACGACGACGTGAGTGAACGCAAGATCTGCCACTCGCACGACGCGCCACCATGCATAGGGGTATTTTAGAGTGACGCGGCTGCTTCGTTCTTTTTCAGTATTGAGACAAGACGACTATTTGGCGCAGCACGCGTTGAAGACGGGTAGAACATTGACAGAAATGTGACCCCAGGGCCACACGAAGACTCTGTCGGGAAGTCATTTCCCACGGACAAACTCACGGCAAGCCAGAGGAAACAGACGCTTCGGTCACAGCGTCGGAATTCCTACATTTCCTTTGATAGTGATGGGGAAAGAAGTCTTTCCAGACATCATCAAAAAACAGGTAACTCCGCATTCGTAGTTGTTGAGAGACGCACGAGACGTAAGAAGGTGTGTCGATTGGAGCGGAAGGAACCTCCACAGGACTGATGCTTGACGGAGAGAAAAGAACGATACAAACTCAATAAGCCGCTTCGTCTCGTCGAAGCAAGACGTTAGCGAATAAAGACTGTAGAAAGAACGGAAGGATACGCAGCATATTTTAGCCAGAGTATGTACTGTCGGTATCAACAGATAGTAGCAGCCTGGAACTAATGCGACGGGACTTCCGCATGCGCTTCCTATGTGCTATCAATGCAGCCTTGACAAACGAAGACTGCGGACGCAAGTCCACAAATTTTCGTAGGCACGTCCTACACACCAGAGGCGGCAGGCAGGGGAAGCGTTAACATGAACACGGAGCCGGTACGTAGGGAACGAAGGCCACACGGCGAAGTTGGAGCGTGGAGGGACAGAACAGCAAGGCAAATTACCTTGCGAAAGTGGACAGCGACCGGCCGGTGGTTTCTACATGGACGGCATCATGGGATTTGAGGTGATCGTGCCTACTGCTGCTACGATTGATTACTCAAAAGACACAAGTCATTACTCCCGCTGCCACGGCGGCTGTCCGTGTCCGCAGCCACTTTGCTTCCAGGCAACCTGCTGCCGTTCGAACTGCTGTCCCTGAGCCTGTAACTGCCGCTCGTGATCTACCTGCTACGTGAACTGCCAAGCCGTTGGGCCTCAACTTGGCAGGGTGGCTGGTACTAGCTGCACCGGCTGCTGCAGTCAACGCAATTCAGGTGGTGTCTAGCTGCTGCAACTGCCAGTGGCACAGCGACAAATGCTTACCCTGATGTTGAAAAGTGGACGGACGAAGGACAGAAGCTCTCACGATGTTGAAATGTAGAACTTGGTAGCCCTGAAGCTTCCCCGTGTCGTAGGACTAATTAAAATGTCTAAATTCCTGTCCAGCACGCGTTTGGTGCGAAGTGCCGCTTGATCGCTGTCCGGCCGGGGTACACTTTAGGCGGAACGCGCCCTAACAGGAGTGTGCACGCGTGCCCAAAACAACAAGACACAGGACGAATGAAAGCACTAGAATCCGCACCAGCTATTGACTGCAGTGGAAGATGTCAAAACATTGTGGTGCTTGTGGTTCCTGGCGTGTGGGCATATTTTCTTGCACAGGATACACCAACAAACTGACAGCATTGAGAAGCGTCAAAACGTAACACTTATGTATAATTTCCACGCTGTGAATGACCGCAGGTGGACTGTTTTATTCATCTAGAAACGGCGGCACTGGTACGCGTAGGGCGCACAGCCGCTGCGCTTCACTTACAGACAGTGGCTGTACGGACAGTAAACCACCAACATGTAGCACAGTGCGGCACTCGACGGCTTTTTATGGTGTTTTTGATTCAAGTGCGTGGAAAAGTGCCAGTAGACTCAGATGAGATTGAGCGAGCGATGCGGTCGAATGGGCTCCTAGGCGACACATAAGGACTGCGAAGTGACCTAGTTACCCGTGAGGAAGCTAGACGCGCGCGGGCTGCGAGGCAAAACGACATCTACTAGATTTGTGAGCAAAAAGTATGTGTAGATCCACTTTCGTATTCGCTTCTTCAGACCGGCGACGAAAGTACTCTAGCTGTCGCACAAGAAAGATGCATATGTATACGTATGTAGGTATCCATACATCCATACATGTTGACGCGCAGACGCCTGTCTCCACTAAACACCCACCTGTGTAGCTACCTATACGTCCAGATACATATGTATATATAATCCCGCAGGTATTTCGAATTACTTTTGCCGGATCTCCGTATGCATGGGAAAGTGCGTAGCTACACCTACATGCAGCGTAATATACAAGTATGCGTACGTGTACGTGTAGTATCGCCCATGTTGACCAATGCGTGCACGTGCATATCGGTGCGTTTGTACACACAGATACATGTAAACAAACGCTGATGCACATGTGTGCACATGTGCAGTTCAGGTCAGTCTAATTTTACGTATATTGTGTCCATACGTCACAGTGTAGTAGCCACGCAATTTTGCCGGTCACCGACAGATCCAGGACTTACAGGAAACAAAGCACTAACAGCGTATTTTACCATCCAAGTGCACCATGTGTCCACGCAGTTTTGCCGGTCAGCGATAGATCCGCAACCTCCAGGAAATAAAGCACTGAACGTGTGTTTTACCATCTAAGTGTGCTAGTTATTAAGTGTCAAACTCTCCTCTCTGGAGGACAGGACACTACAACAGACGCACAAGGACAGGACACTACAACAAGCGTACAGGACACTTGATACTACATCTTTTCAAACAAGTGTGCTGAATAGTGAACATTGAGGTCTTTTGTTTCACAGCGTAGTGCTTTGGGGTATGGTACCCGGCAAGTGTCTATGCGTCTAGCGCGCACTCACTACGTTCACCACCCCCTGCGCGAAGAAGCCACTAACGACGCCGCCATAGTTGTTTCCACTTTTCGAACTGTAGCGGACCCGTCGTTCGCGACACCGACACTGCGCATACGTGCCCCATAAGGAAGCACACGCGAGGACACACGTACGGCTCAAACGACACGCTGGACTGATAACTTGCTCCGCCGTACTATGGAATACCACAACTCGGGTAAAGTTTCCCTTGGAAAAAGCTTATTCCTTCCGGCCGCGGTCCGGGTCCTCCCCGACATGGACTGTTGTGTTCTCCCTTAATGCAGAGTATAGTGTTCTGCACTGTAACAGCAGGGCACACGGAAGTAACCGTCCTTCCAAATGTGCCCAGTATGATTAAAGCGGCACTCAAGGAACAGCGCGCTCTCAACCTGTTCGTTTGGAGCGCTGTGCTGGGCGGGTACACGATGTGTCGCTAGCACTCACCCTTACCATTGCACACTAAAGTCTATACCCCTCTGGTTACTTTCAATAACGTTTGTGCAGACACTGTGTGCAGTAGTGCTTTCCTCCACACTTTGCTGGTGGAAGAAGCGCACGGAATACATGATTTGAAAGGCCTATGCAGCGCCGACACGTTCAGGGAGTGGATTCAACGTTTGGGTTTGTTTGGTGGGTCCACCAGTCGCAAGAAGAGCAGACTTGACTAGCTCATTTCAATATCTTTAGTGTTTTAATTCGCGTTTAAAACGCTGACACGGGGGGTGTCAGCATCACGTGATCACACGCGGCAGCACGCTCGCACGCTCACCCCGTGGCATGCGTTCAGGAAGGTACATTGGCCACCCTGCAAATAGTTCCCGTGCCGTGGTATAGTAGCCATTCTGCGGGATGCGTTTCCTGGTGTGTTCAAATTACTTTCCATGAGGGCCTTTCAGGGCCGCCGGTGACGCACAGCAGTAAGGTGAGGCGCCTTCACTAGAGACAAGAGGCCACATCAGCGTACTGAAACTAGTTCGCCGAAAACAGCCCATCGTCTCCAAGTGATGCTTATTGATGGCCTCGCTGTCGTTCTCATCTGCGGAGTCGTAATCTGGAAGCTCCCATTCTCCTATGCCAATGGCAAAAGACGACACTATGTGCAGAGTTCTTGTGAGACGGGGGGGTCGTGAACAACCCGCGTCAGAAGACGAGGAAGGTGCTTCCCAGAGGCCGCGTCACATGGGTAATATATTACGCATATTGCCAGCAATAGAATTCTTGCCACAGAGATTTAAAATACGCAGGGGGTTAACGGTAAAATTGACATTCCGTAGCGGGCTGTATGGGGTGGCTGGGAACCTGGCCAGCGCCGCCGCAAATGCGCTACTTCGCAGATGCTCTTCCACGTCGCAGGACGTACACACAGCGCTTAAATCTCCTGAAGTTCATACAGTGTCAAATAGTAGAAAATTCAGATCTTAGACACTGTATGATTTTTATGGCTGATGGTAGTATTAGTTGTGTTGTGCTAAATATTTGTTATGCCTTGTATGCGGCGAGATGTCCGGTTCCACAGCATACGAGTCCTCGACATAACTAACGCCCACCGCATCATCTGATCCGTGGTGGTAAGGGTACGCTGCATGCATGGCTGTACTGTAAGCAATGTTGTATTGTTGAAGCAGTTTATAAGTGCCATTCCGGGTGTAAATTTCGGCAGATGGCCGAATGGGTCTGCAGGGATATACGGCAACTGGGACATGCACGCAACAGCTTCGTGTGACGGTCTTTCTTACGAGATACACGCCTACTGAACGTTAGAAATGCGCGGTCTCCTTCGTGTCAAGCGCGTCCGTAACAAAACTGGATCTTTCTCATCTTATGCCTATATTCGCGTACATACAGGAGGGAGCGTCCGTTGTCAAGGGAGCTTGAAAACTCCCCGTGGAAGGTCAGATGGTAACCGCCGCACCCTTAACGGCTGCAGCATGCACGCCCGGTACGTATGCGCCTTGACAAAAAGTATATTCCTGTGGCAGCGAGCAGTATCGAGGTCTCAGCTGCATACATTGTAGCGGTATACATACGTAAGTATAAGTTCACTGTCTGAATATCTGCACCTATATGGAGTACACGTGACTGAGCAAGGCAACGTCTCTGGACATCAGCGTGTGTCGATGGGTTCGCTACATCAAGGTCGAGAAAACGTGTCCGTTTTCCGACTCCCCACGATACTATCGGTCGGTTATAGCTCAATTGCCAGCCCGGGAAACGCGACGGGCTACAAATCGATGTGTGCTTAAAACGGGTTAGTGAACGATTCTTCTTTTCGTAGCTTCGCAGAAGATCGTTTCCCGGCAGATCCCCTTTGCTCACCGACGGAGGCGCCGGCGAACCATAATTTTTTTTGTAGTGGCGTTTTGTGGTATTGAAGAACTTCCATGCATCCCCACCGTGGTCCCAAAACGCCCCTCTGCACTCGTCCCTTTGCAAACGGGTTTCCGCGTATACGTCGTACGCATCCGTATGCGGCGAACGGTTTAAGAATATTATAACTAATGCTAGAGTGTGCATTGTCACTTTGAATAATTCGGCTTCGCAGGGTGTGACAGCCACCGCAATAGGACACTTTTGTCGAACGTACACGAGGAGCCCGTAGCCTGTGCGTAGAACCTCATATGACTGTCTGAATCAGACGTTCGTATCTCCTGGTTTCAGCTGGTTTCCCTAGTTTGGTTAGCTGTCCGCTGTTCACTCAGTCTCGCGTGTGGTCTTCGAGTTCTCCATCCGCATGTCGGTTGGCGTTGCTGCCAGTTTCCACTGGGTTTTTCTGTGGCGCCCCCTTTCTGATACTCCTGAGGATTTGAGTCTGCTCATTACTCGCCAGAACCTCTACACACTCTCAGCTCTTTTTCCGCCTTCCGCTTGTGCTACGTACGTATTCAGGGTATACCCTGTAAGCAACGTAGGTAGGCTTCCTGCAGTGCACCTGTGTTGACGTGTGTTTCTCCAGTCATGTTCTCTCTAAGAATGCATGTGAATAAGAAGTGGTCAAGTGTGCCGGCGGCCTTCTGTGGTGTGAGCAGCCGTTGTAGCTGACGTGGTGCTGTGCTTCATTTTGTCCTTCGTAGCATCTTTACTCCGTGCTTCCTTCCGCGTGCCTGCTTTCACTCCAGTTTCTGCGTGCGGGGTTCTACGGCGACAGTGCGCCAGCTAACATACAAATACAAGTGCGTGTAGCCCGAACTCCTTTCCGGGGCTGACCTTCTCCCTGGTGCCCAGATAGCTCTAGCGGTGGGTATGATGTCTCCGTCTCGCTCTACGCATTATCTTTCTGTACTGTTCTCCTTACCTCTCCCTCTGTTTTCAAACTTTTGGCCGTAAGTCCCTGCACCCCCCGTTTTCTGCACGTGGAACGTGAGCTGTTCACGCAGATCTGCGCATGTTTGCAGACCTCTTGCGCGTCCACAAGACGCTCTTCTGCATTGCTCGCGGCGACCCGATACGTCTCGTTTCACGTCCTGTCTCTTTGCGTTCTGTGTTCTCTCTGATGTGTACTTATACGTGCGTGCCTTGCACGTGCAGTCCATCCGTTGTACAGCTCCATGTCAACCATACGGGAGCGCCAGGCCGACCAGTCTCACATGCTGCTGGGGCGCACGCGCGCCGAGCGGCTGCTGGACGGCATTTACCAGCGTCAAAAGAGGTACTTGCTGCAGCGGCGGCGCCGCGCAGCAGCAGAGGCAGCACATCGTATTGTGTTGCCTGAGGAAAAGCGTCGCCGGCTGCTTGATGTCATTCCTGAGCCTGCAGTTACAGGGGACGCGGCTGGCGCAGCAGTGCCAGCAGGACGGCGGCAGAGGGTGAAGCAGCAGACGCGCGGTGGCGCGGCCGGAGCTACAGCGAAAGAGAAGAACGTTGAAGATGCAGTTGAAGCGCTGCAGCGGCATTTGTGGCGGCACGCGAAATTTGACAAGGCAGTGCAGCTCCTGCATCAATTGTGGCAGTCACATCTCGTGCCTGAAACCAAGCGCTGTCTGCTGGCAGGTCTTCTGACTGCTGCCTCGACAGATAACTGCATCTCCTCGCCCACTGGCAGGACAGAAGTTGCTGCTCTCTTTCGCAATGTGGTGGAACCAGTACTGCAGCGCGAATGCGATCGCAGGAGGCAGGCTGAACTGAAGGAGCAGCAGGAGCGTCTGGAGAGAACCAAGCTGCGCGCGGTTCTGTTCAACGATCGCCTGCAGTCTGCTGTAATGAATGAACGGCGGACACCACGCGCAACTAACGCTCTTCGTCCTGTCGGTTCTGCTGTGACTGTGTGTGGTCGGGACGCAGCAGCAGGTGGACGCGTGCGGCCGGATGGAACGGACGCTGGTACCCGAGCGACGGTGGCTGCTGTTGCTGCGGCTGCGGCAGCGGCGGTCGATAGGGAAGAGCAGAAGTATCAGCACCACCCGGCACGAAGCTGCAAGGAAGCATGCACTTTACAGGAGGGACGGTCAAGCACGGACAGAGCAGGTCGTTCTGCAGCTCCAACTGGTAGCGGTGCGACAGCCGCAGCGTCGAGAAGTTCTGACGGCGGGAACTCGACGGCAAGGATCGATACAGAGGCAGACCTGGCGCAGGAGAATCCGCATAGGGCCCAGAGTGAAGAAGCAGGCGGAAAAAGTGAGTTGGAATCAGAGGGTATACGGCTAGATGATGCAGAGAAGAAGCTGCTGGAGATATTGCAGCTTCGCTGCAAGACACATTTGTTGCTTTTCACAGATGACGCCTTCCAGTTCAATCAGCAGGTTGCAGAGTTGCGCCGCGTATTTGACGGGATGTTGCATGATGTCCAGGCAGAAGACGAGCCGGATTTATCAGATGAAGAAGCCGCCAGACATGCAGACAGCGTACAACGAGAAACAGGTGAAGGGAGCTGCGATGCGGGTGACGACTACCAGTTGGCAGCAGTTAACAAAGGTACAGCAAAGAAAGGAGTGTCCAGTCTCAGTGCTTCGGCAGATGGGATAGCAGTTTTATCCACAACAACGGCGTTGAAGGGGCCTGCCGTCTCTGCTGCGCATACCGCACAGCAGCCGAAGGCCGAGAACCAGCACCTGCGGGAGCTCAAGCAGCGACAGAGCCTGGAGGCCTTGAACAGCGGCTCTTTCAATGCCAAATACCGGGGAGAAACAGACAAGAAAGACCAGGCACAGGTGGCAAGCTTACCCGTTGATAAAGCTGCTGCATCTGAAAGCACAGCAGGCATGCCGTCAGCCGCAGCGGATGCAGCGTCCTCTGCAGGGGCGGCACCCGCAGCTGCAGGAGCCCAGAAGACAGGCAATGCTACGACTGGCAGAGAGGAAGCAGGAGCGGCGGGGATCGAGCAGGCAGGGAACACTGCGACCGCAAGTCAGGTTCGAGCTCACGCGGAGACATTCGACGCCAACGGAAACGGTGTACAAAGTAATGCTACTGGGGTTCTCCCGTCGGAAGATGCGGCGAGTTACGCCGCGCCGACAGGGAGTGACGCAGAAGAGGATGAAGAAATGCCACCGACGCCGGAAGAACGATGGCCGCTTCCTCTGAAGTAAGAGGCGGGCCGTGTGTACAATCAACGGAGACACCAACGACTTACATCACATATAAGTAAACCTTCCGGAGGCCGTGCGCATACGTGAATGCGCATGCCTACTGTATCTTGAAGCGGACGCGCAACTTCGTCCGTGTGTCCTGAGCTTGCTTTGCAGATGTAGACATGAATCAACGCGTTTCTGCATTATGTGTGAACGCACTGTATACGAGAAACACAGACAGGCATTGCTGTCACGTCTACTCTTCGAACACCTCTTGCGAAGCTTGTTGCCATCCGTGTCACGACCGTTGAAGGCACTGCAGCGGCAGAGCAAGTCTACCGCGAAGTCACGGAAGCCGCGAGAAGCTGAAGAAACAGATTACGTTTCCGCTTGGCTGAAACAACGCTCACGTGGAAAGGCATAGGTATGTGTGTGCGTGTATACGTGCTTTATGGGTTGCATGAAGCTAAACCAGGTCGCGCTCAGAAATATTTAAGATGCGGATGTGCCCGTGGAGTTTGATAAATATACGCGTATCATACAGTATACGTGGACACGTATACTGTATGGAGTACTAGACAAATCTTCTTGAGCAACATCTGGCACGCGCGCCGCATAATAGTACACCGCCGCACAAGTTTGAGTACGTGTATGCAAAAGCGGGTAGGTGCAGTACCTTGTTTGATGAAGTTCCGGTGTGGAGATACGGCGGTTTCTAAACCGTGCGTCTGCAGCGGGAGGGTGGGGGGTTGAGATCACTTGAGCCCGCCGGCTGACTGTCTCCATGACCGACAATACTCAGGCAACCTCCGCTGTTTTGTGTGTCTTTGCTTCTTGTATAGGAAAGGAGAGCTTCGAAATCTGCTGCGATGCTTCTTCATGGACTGTTTGGCGTCTCTATTTGCTTACAGAAGCGTAAGCCAGGGTTTGTTGACGTGCCTGTGCAGGACTGCTGCAGAGTCCCTACTGCGTTTGTATAGCACCTTCCTGGGGAATGAAAGTGGACCGAACCTCACAGCCTAGCTGCGTGTGCCGCGAGTGCAGCGGCTGCGCACAAAATATGTCATATATATGTGTATGTACCGCATGCGGACCATTGCATGCATATACTCAATATGAATATATATACATATATATATATGTGTAATAAAGATGGTAGTGTTTGTAGCTGGTCGAAGCTCACTGCTATACCTTCGCTTCTTGAGACATGTGCTACATTTTTTTGCGCCGTCACCAATACTTTATAAGAGCACTCCTGTCTACACTCTCTTGTATATTGCGACGTGTCTACAGCGTGCAGGAAAGACCGCACGTCAGAGACTGCGGAGTAAGTAGATGTTTGTGTCAGTAAAAACATGCGTTGATACGTGCGTAGCCACTTCAAGAAAAATTTTGTGGGCGTACATGGTTGTGAGGGTCCGTATTTGTGTGTACAGGGGTATACGTGTACGTGTTCGTGGTCGCGAGTGAGAGTGAACGGCGTTGCTTGTGAATGCTCAAACGTAGGTCTAGTATTGCTCGAAGGGAGGCACTGTGCAGCATTTGGCTGCTATCGCTGCTGCTGGTTGCTTCTTGTGCAGACGACGTGGGCGCGCGCTGCCATAGAGCAGCTTTTCCAGCATGTTTACCTGAACCGGTAAGCCCTTCCTAATGCATTCTTCTGGTTCTTGGGATTCAGTCCACATTGCAATACGTGTGATATGTACACACTTCAAGCTGCGAAGATTCACGCCATCCGCGCGACTGTAGAATTCCGAGGACGTAGTTGTCGCGGATAATGTAATGGGTGTGCTTGACTGACTGCATCTCCGCGTGAAAAAACAATATATACATGCAATTGTTCGAAGTGTAAAAGCGTGTAGGTGGACATCTGTCGGAGTGGACAGTACAGAGTTCTGCGCTTCGTCCGGGACGCTCGTGTTTTCACACGGGCAACTACCCGCGCACAGCGTATGCGTGCAAGAACGTCTACTTGTATTTACGCGCAGTATATATCTTGGCTTTTAGCAGCAGTGAGAGCTTCCGGAGAATAAACACGAGGGGCACTTGCGTCCAGTCACGATTTGTGGGTTGCAGCTTTCACAAACATGCGCGAACTGACAGACCACATTTTGAATGGAAAGCAGCAGTCGTGATCTCATAATCAAAGCATGCAGGCAGTGCACATGCATGGCTTGAGCAAGTGCCATACAGCGGGCCAGTGGGGAGTGGTGAGTTTGTATCCCTGTGAGGTGGGACCAACACGCGCATTCATACACTTCGTCGGCTTTATTCACAAATCTGCAGGTGAGGTGTGAACTGTAAGTGGTATGCTTCTCCAGCTGGCTGCTTGAATTTGCGGGTGTATACGCCCAGAGAAGACATATTTACACACATGCACACGTATGCCTTTGCCCAGGAATATGCGAGTGTGAGCGTTGGAAAAGTAGATACGGTGTACGAGGCTGCAGCACGTGTCGAGGAGCTGCTGTGCGCACGTCTGACATGGTGCTTTCAGGTTTGTGTTTGACGAGAGCGACCGAGGGCAGATTGGACTCTGGCAAGCGCAGCTCAAAGCCCCTACCAAAGCTTCAGCGAGTGAGCCCCAGCGTGCGGCGAACTAACTGGGTTTACTCCAGTTGAACGGCTCCCCGCATGAAGCAGAATTTTGTGATATTCAAAATAGCTATGGGTAGCGTGCGGTCGCGGAGTGGGGTTTCTGTTGCCGCTGCAGCAAAGGGAGAGGCCGCTGTGGTACGCACTTTGCGTTGCCAGTGTGGCTTGGTTTGATTGTCGTACGTATACACTCGAATTAAACAAACAGGTGGCATGCACCGCCGCGGTTTAGATGTCGCTTGTACCTAAGCATATTCTGTGTGCTGTATGGGCTGCACTGTAGAGGACCGAAAAAGTTCCTTTTGTGCCGCATTTCAGGTGCGCATTCTGTACGGCGTACAACAAACAGTGGAAAATTCGTCATAGTATGTGCATAGCTAAAAGTGGGGTCTTCTCGTCTGTGACTGGCCTTTTTAATCGAGTCGAGTGCAGGCTTTCAACTGTGTGTCTTCGTGCCCCTGCGCTCATTCTGCTCTCCCGTGACCGCACGGCAGTGTCTGTCAAGCGCGTGAAGACGATTGTGTTGGTAGATCCGAAGACGTTGGACAGGAAGTCCTGGAGTTGCACTGCGGGATACGCGACAGCACTACTTTTTTTTTTCATGCAGATGTCTCGGCGCTGCGTATCGGCGAGGCGCCGGTACCTGTACAAGACGGACGTGACGAGCGCATATCAACTATCCACGGTGAGTCGCGCAGTTCAGAGAATGGTAGTCACTTTTGCATTCTAGAAAGGGAACGTCACCGGATCTTGGGAGACTTCACAGTGGAACGTCAAAGCAATGCAGAAGGCCACTGGCGCTAGACAGTTGTGCGACATGATTCCAGAAACAGCTGCAACGAAACTCAACAGTAGTGATAGTGACGGGCTGTCAGAAATCCTGAGATTTGTCGTTTACGTGTAAGACATACTGGTATACAAACATAAAGTGTGGGAGGTCTATTTCGTGTAAAAGAAATGGATTCCGGTAAAAGGTGCATCCCGCCCATCTCACTGCACACAGGTAAATCCGTCGGCGCATTGGGTTCGTGCAGCTGCTTCACTGCGGTCTAGCGCACCCCGGCGAATCTGTAAATGTTCGTTACGGTCGACCTTCCCCACGTTTATCTCAACGCGCTCTCACAAATCAGCTTTCAGTCTCTATAAAACTACACCGTTGACCAAGACCGCTTAACGCCCGCGATGCGCCGTGGCCGTGCATTGCGCCGGTAGTGCCCAGAGTTACCCTTTTGCCGCATATAGTCCCTTAGAAGTAAGTGACAGCAGCATCCGCAGTCGAGTCAGCTTGCTGTTGCCACTTTCGTTAAATCGTGTGAGTCCATTTCGTATCATCGTTTGGGTTCATGTCATCAAACAACAAAGGATACGCGCGTGTCGATGCGGCTGTTGTTGTTGCCACCTTGAACAGGATCGATGGTCTGGAGCGCGAAGCAGATGGGCGCGTAGTATTACAGCGAAGACGTGAAATATATATGGAATATTCCAACAGGAGATGTACTACGCGGAGACGTGCGGATCATTGCGCTTCGAGTATTAATAACATACATGTTTGAGCGGCATTGTGTTGTGTTGTGCGTACGTGTCGCTTGTTCGACCCACGCATGCAAGCACTGTAGTAGCGTACTGTATGGAGGACGTCGTTTCAAACGGAGGATTTTGGGAAGCGGCAGCGGCACTTGGCGGGGTAGACTTAAACTTTACTGTGGCGGCCAGTGGCGGCGCGGCAGCGGCTCTGCCGGCTCCATCATTGGCTCAAGCAGTTATTTCATACTCTGCAGTGTTCTCGGTGTTTCTGCCGCTGCAACGCAGAATGTTGATTTTGTCCAAGAAAGCGAGGTGTTCGTTGAAAGAGGTAGCCCGATAGTTGTCGCATAAAGCTTCTTTCTTGTGTGTTCCGCGCCGAAATTTGTTTTTCGCGCTCATGGCTGCCGCAGACGCGTAATCGCATGTCAGCGCGCCCGTACATTGACGCATGTTCGTATACTTACTACCTACATGCGTTTTTGCAGGGAAACATCGTGTGAATATGACTCAAACGAGCAGGTGTGCAATAGCTTGTGGACAGGCCAACACTTTGGGACTGCGCGTAGCTGCGGCAACAAGCGCGCAGCAGATGTCTACGTTGTGGTCAACAGGGTGTGTGCATTTTTGCTTTTATTTGGCGAGTACCTCGAAGAGCGTTGCTGCAACAAAAAACTGCAGTGTAGAACGCACCGCACGAAATCTTGCACAGAATTCACATATACGCACGTATGCAGGTGTCGACGTATATGCTAATACGTGGCTTCTGCAGCGCACACCACTGGCCCCCCTTCTTGACACTCATGCTGGTAGTACGGAGTATTCCGGAGCAACAAGAGTCGCAGTAACGTTGCACGTGGGGACTCGTGCCGCAGTGCTTTCTCGAAACGCCTTCTGCAGCGGCAGTCTGTATTCAGCGGTCAGCGCTCACCTCTGTAATTTGACTGAACAAAACCTAGAGCGATTCTCAAAAAGAGGAGGAGCCATCTCATTGTTCATACATGCATTGACCCCCTGAGGGAGCCGCCCTCGTGCGAAGATACAAGAAACACTGCCGGAAGGCCGTCTTCCACAGTTATGCAGTTGTTGCCGAGTTTTCTGTGGTACTGCACGTGCAGACAGCGTGTGCCTGTCCGTTTCAGATGTCTGGACGCGTCCTCGGGCTCCACACGATAGCGCAGAGCTGCACCAGCGTATACAGGTCGGTTTGCGTGTGTGATAGACGCAGTCACTGGACCCGTGCCGCATGTCAGTGAAGTGACGCACCTCACTACGCCTGCATTATACATATAAGAAGACATTGAAGACCCCCTCGTCGAAAAACGTGGAACGTTGTACACTCTCCAAGCTGAGCGCATTTTCCGAGAAGTATTTGAGCCACGGTTCACCGACATACATACGAAGAGCCGGATATGCATATGTACAAGTTCGTAGTATACCTGACTAATCTACATACACGCGTGGTGCGCCTACGTATGGCAGAGCACCTCCTGGGTCTACTGAAAATGTAGACACTGTAAAGCTGCGGCATCTCCGTGGTTAAGGACTACGCTCACCACGTCGCGCCACCACCCTGCTGCCGCATATGATACGTGCAATGTTGTCTGCCACCTGCTCAACATCCGCCTCGAATGCACTGTAGCTCTTTGACGCACTGTCGGCTTTCAGCAAACGCTTCAGTTTTGAAAACCGTGTCTCAATATCTTCTTTGCGTCTCGCTGAGGTACTCTCAGCTGCCCTGCAAGGATCGCATTGCAGCCCTGGATTGGATAAGACTTGCGTCTGTCTTTGCGGGGTAGAAGCCGGATAATTCAGCTTTGTCTCGGGAGTCAGCGTGATATTCTCTCTCTCAGACTTGTACTCCGGTTGCGGCTTATCTCTCGACAAGCACGATTCTTGCTCGAGAGAAAGCTGTGGCTGCCGCTTTGCCAGCTGGCCCTCCCGTTGCGCCGGCTCATGGGTGCTTCCATAGGCTTTATCTGTTTCAAGAGCGGGTAGCGAAGGCGCCACGGGGGAGCTCATCTCATCTGCTACGAGCAGGGCCAGAGAGTGCAACGGAAACAACGCAGTGAAGCAGGAGGTGGCTGGCGGAGAGGTCTGCGTACTTTGAGGAACAAGAGTTGTTGCTTCCTGCTTATTTTCACACCTCGGGTGCCAATCTGAAAGCAAAAACCCCTTTGCGAGTTGACTTTGTACGTACAACGACCAGCCAACAAGGATCTCTTCACTGTTTTCTCTCCACAGTCCCGGTAGCGCCACATACAGCGAATTCGCTGCCGTAAACCAAAATACATCACCGCGCGGCGACTGCATGCCCCAGCAACTCGCTCTTCGTAGAGACTTCTCAAGCGCGCATATCTCACTTGTGTTACTTGCTGTTCGCACCACCGGAGAGAGACGATGAGGTTCTTCTGGCTGCTGCCACCGCTTCACCTCCTTCCTCGGATGTTCTTGCAACTGGTGGGCAAGCTGTGTGACGTGCTGCGGCTGCTCCCGTTGCTGCCGGCTCGCCTGCGGCTGGTGCTGCTGCGGCTCCTCGGGTTGCAGTTCACGGGGGCACTTGAACTGCTGTTCCGCACTCAGGGAAGCGAGCAGGTCCACATCGCAAACGAAGCAGAAAAGCTGGCTCGCCACTTTGAGCCATGTCCGTTCGCCGCGCACTAGCATGCGCCTGCACTCGAAGGGAAACGCGGGGGAGCTGAGCAGCCACAGCAGCAACGACATGAGTGGATCTGCCGCGTCTGCTGCATTCTGAGAAATGAGTAGAAGCCGAGCAGTGCGCTCTATTAGTACATCTTGGGCTTTATTGCAGCACACTTGAAACCAGTGCGAACAATCCTGAGGTGGTTCAACAGTTGAGGAGGGAGCAGGAGCTGTAGTGGGTTGCGCCTCTCTCAGCGACGCACAGCACTCTGTCTGACACGCTCGACAAAAACAAGTAAGAAATGACGTGCTGAAGTTCAAATACTCGCAGGGCAGGGGAGTGGACGGCAACAACAGATCAGCGTCATGCAGCCGATCTAGCTGGTGGTGCTTCTCCTGGTTGTCCTTCTCTTCGTCGGCTTGGTGCTGCTCCCCTCCCTTCATCTGCTGATCCTCTTCCTTCTTGCACTGCAGTTCTGGCTCGCTTTTCACTTCGCGCGCCTGTTGCTCTTCCTCGACTTGCGTAGTCTGCACGTGCCGGCCTGCTTTAGGCTTCGCCTGCCGCTTCCCCGACTGCTGCCTTAGCGCGTGATCCCGCAACTGTTTGCCCAGTGGCTGCAACAGCAGCTTGTCCAGCAGTCTGCAGAACAGGTCGTAGACAACGGGTCGCGCGTAGATGCTGAAAGCCGACCCCCTCACGTGGCCAATCGCCGCCGTGGCTTCTCGCGGTCCCAACGCACTGCCACTACTGCGATTGTTTGTTGTGCTCGTCAGATGTGGCTCTGTGTACAAGGCGACCAACGCAGCGAAAATTGCACCTGGAGGTACGTAGCGGAGCAGCTCTTGTGCCAGGTTTGGCGTCCACACCAGTAGGCGGCACAGAGAAAGCGCCTCGTCTAAATTCTCCGACAGCAGAGCACTGTCTACCGCTGTGCTCTGCTGCTCCGGCGCCAGCGCAGCATCGCAGCAGAAACACTGCCAGATGCTACCTCCCAGTATTCCATCAATAGGACATACCGCAAGCTGCCTGCTAAACAGCGTCCCTCGCGGTCGTTGCGCTTCGCCTGTGTTGCAGGCTTGCCCACTTTTTGCCCTCTTGCTGGAGAGGCAGTCCTGCTGCTGCTTCGCAGCCTTGTTCACCACAACATCAAGTGAGTCGACTGCGCAGAGCACCCAGGGCCATGCTCTGTCTGCTGGTCCTTCCGGACCGTCCTTCCGCTGCCGTTGCCTCAGAGGCACGTCGCTTTGTTCAACTGCCTGCAAAAGCAGTTTATACACATGTTCTGCACTCTGTGTTGAATTTGAAGCCGAAACTGCTTGCAGGTTCTCCGTGTAATGTTGCACCGGGAGAGAAAAGTCGCAGCACATGTTGAACCACTGGGCGGCACCTTTTAGCCAGGCGGCTTGTGGTCCTGGATGAGCTTCCTTCTCTAGCTGGTCGTCGTGTTCTACGCTGGGCCGTTGGTTGCTGAGAAAGCCGCGCTGCTCTTTGACTTTGCCGAGCGAAGACGCCGTGACAGAATGATACAGCATCAGCATAGCACGCAAGAAGGTTCGAGGGGTTGCCGCTGCACTGCAGGAAGCAAGTAGGCACCGTTGCTCGTCCGCCGGATTCCACTGCCTTGCGGAAAAGCGCTCGCAGGCACGCAGAAGCAACTGCAAAGCTAGCATCAGTTGCGCCAGCGGCTCGAAGAGGATCACCGGCTGGGATGTTGCTGTGGCCTGATGCTGACCACTGCTCACCGGTTCGTGTTGTCGAGGATCTTGACGCCGCTTCTGGTCAGGCTGTACCGTGTGGTGTTGCGGATGTCGTTGCTGCTGTCGCTGCGACGGGCCTTCCGGAGACCACGTACCCGCTGCGCTGAGGGATACTCCTGCGGTCGTTCTCGCTGCGGTTGTAAGTGGGGACTGTGACTGCTGCGGGCATCGAAGTTGTTGGAAGAGGCAACGCATTGTGCCACGTAGTGCAGCGGCGAGGCCTGCCGCTGCTTCGGCGACCTGTTTCAGCATGTACGGAGAGAAGATGCTACACTGCTCACTGCTTTTCCTGCCGGCTATGGCCGCGGCAAGTTTTCCGACATGGTCGCGACTAGTGTTACCACTTCTGTCAAGCGGGTGAAAGACGCTCTTGTCCCTGCGGGCGGAAGCTGGAAACGTGCAGTTTCCTCTTTCGTATTCGCTGCTTTTCTGCGGCTGTCTCGAAAACTCGCTGTCGCCGACGTGGCTGCTGCAGGACGCTCTCTCTCGTGTTGGATCTGCTGAATCATGCGCGTAACGGCTTGGCCTCCAGTGGTGCAGCACATGCAGCGACGAGGCAACCCAGCTGCATGCAGCACTGAGAAAAGATGCTTCTGACAAGAACAACTCAATATCTTGCGGTACACCTGGTGTGGACTTTGACGTCAGCGCGACGATGTTTGCGCTGCCGGTGCTTCTACCGCTCATCCAGATGCCTTTGCAGGAAGAGTCGCTGCCACTGCTGGTGCCGTCTGGGCCCGTGGCATTGTCCAGCTTGGCGCAGCTCCTGCTGCCGTACACGCCTGCCATCTCACCGCCAGTGCTGGTGCTGCCGCCAGTAAATTTGTCGGGTTCAGCCCGGTCGCTACAGCTTGACGATGGGTCGGTGTTCCTGTGACACACAGACAGGAGGCTGTCCGCGGAAGCGGACACGCAGTAGCCGTTGGCGTGCTGGCCCCGGCAGCGTCGCCGCGCAGATATACTGCAGAAATCCTGCACGGCTGACAAAGCAGCGAAACGATCCAAAACTTCTGTTCCAGCAAAGCTTTCGCTTGTCGCTGGCAGCAACCCTCGCCACCGGCTGCGTCTCACCGGTCGGCTTACGTACCCGGTACACGCAGAGGTGGCCCCGCAGTCGTTCACCATGTCTTCTTGTGGAGACCACGGCACGCACTGTGAGCAGCAGCAGCTGGTCACAGAGGTCCATCCTGTCTCCACGGCGTATCGAGTGAGAGCCTTGGCAAGGCTGCTGCCTCCGTTACGACTGCACGTCTCCTTCATTTTGTCCATCAGACGTAGAAGCCCTCCACGTGTCTTGCTCCGTCCATTTTCGGATACACATCCGTCAACCCTATGCCCTGTGCCTCGCTTTTCGCGGTTTGCTTGCCCGAAGCCGCAGCGACCGTCTGCTGCTCCTTCGGCCGCCGCTCCTGGGTCTGCACGAGTTGTCTTCTCCGTGCGTCGTATAGCGGCACTGTCGACAGAGCCTGCGTCGCTGCAGCGAGCAGTCGTCTGGTCTGTCGCAGGTCCGAGAAGTGATTCCGCCAGCGGCTTCATAAGACGGATCCAGCAACTTACCGCCGCCTGCCGCACATCAAAACGTTCTGCTGTGACGCCTGCGCTGCCACTGCTGCTGGAAATGCCACCGCTGCTGCTTTCTCTGCTGCTCGACTCGTTGCCACGGGTGTGACCGCCGCCAGTGTGGCTGTTGGTGCTGGTGAAATGACTCTCACTAGCAGACGCGCTTTTGCTGGCCAGCGGATCGTGGACACTGTTGTCACCCACTGCAGGACTTCTGCTTAAGTCGCAAGAACATACTGCTCGCGCAACTCTCCTAGAGGCTACCAGCAGTAACTGTGTTGCTGCAAGCAATACTTGGACCGCCGCAGCACTGGTAAAAGAATCGAAAAGCCCACTGAGGGATTCGAATTCCGTCCAGCAATTTAGAAGCGAGGGGAAAAGACGTAGGAACGGCGTCACCTGTGGACAATAGAAGCACATGTAAAAACCACTGCATGCTCTTCAACCCTCGAACCGTCACATAGACAAGTGGATTCTATGTACGCTTTGAGCGGCTCTGTCTGCGCACCTGCTAATACACACGAGAGAAATTCTGACGTCTCCTTCCCATCTAGACAAATACGTGTAAATAACTATGTAGCCCGCCACTGTGCGCCTTCAAGAGGTCACTGAGGCAGAAACAGCGCTTCAGCTTTCCTTGGCTCAAGCCGGAAGATGAGCGCGCGCATCTTGCTGACGCAAATTCTTCTCCAAGCAGGCGAACACTAGAGTGCGGCTTGCACTATCGAGCCACGAGTAGCCAACCTGACGACTCTTATAGAACGCATATCCTAATTTCCTGCCAACTTGCAGATCTACGGAGAGACGTAAGCAGCCGCACGGCATACCCTTGCTTACGCAGTTGTGACCAGGACTTTGTTCGTATCTCATTCTCGCCATTCCCAGGGAAAAACTAAAGTCTGCAAACCCTAACTTGCGTGTAAGGTTACGCGCGTATATGCGGTATATGCAGAAGCCCCTCTCAAAACTATCGTACCTGCGTTTTCGTGTCTGCAAATTCAATTCTCAACCGTATGCAGATGCGCACATATAACTTCGCACAGGCAGACGATTCCACCTTTGCTACGGAAGAACCACTAGCCGAAAAGAGCTATGTGTCTGGTACAAACCTGAAGTAAGAACTCGTGAGCTTCAACGCTAGCATCTTCAATAGCTTCGCCTTTGGCCGCTGTCACTGCACCCCAGCGCAGCAACTCCTTCACGAAGGCACCGTGAAAGATCCAAGCAAATGCTACGTCCCTCTTGATATTGCCATCGCTTCTGTGGGGGCTGCTGTTGCTGGCGATGTTGCTATTATTCCCCTTGTGGTCACTGCTGCTGCCGGGCGTCTTCGTGTGTTCGGTGACAGCGACAGCCTGCCCAGTGGGACGCGGCTCTGTCAATTCTAGCGGAGCTTCCAGCTCCAAGAGAAATTTTGACAATTCTGCTGCTTCACTTTCACACTTCTGCCGTTGCACGTCGAGGTCTCCTTGTTGCAGCTCTTCCATCTGCTGCTGCAGCTCCGGCCAAAGGTCACAAGAACCTCCACGTTGTGGGTTCTCTTCCTGTTGCTGACCGTTTACTCCGCCTCGCTCTTGCGTCGAACCTGGCAACTCGTTGCGGCTTTCACCGCCGCTAATGCCGCTCACGTGCAGCAGTTCTTTCTGAACCTTTCGAAGTCGTTTTGTGAAAGCATGAAGAAGTTGCACAGCAGAAGGATAGAAAGACGCAAATGTATGTGGAAGAGCGCCCCTCGCCTCCAACACCCGCAGTGCGCGGGCAGCTTCTACTGCAGCAATCAGGATGTCTTCATCTGCAGGAGCAGCCGCACTACATTCCCTTCTGTCTTCGCCAAAGCTCATGACAAAAGATGTCCACTCGTCTCCTCTTGTTGTGAGGCGAGGTGCGATCCCTGCCCCTGCTGCGTTTCCCGAGTTCATATCAGTGCTGAAGTTACACGCTAGTGTTTCCTCGTTAGTCGCTGCCGCCTCCACAAGAAAGATGCCGTCCGTGAAACTCTGCAACAGCAACGCGCAGCACGCCGAATCCTCGCCTATGAGCGTGTCTTTCCACGCAGTGGCAGCAGCAGCCTCCAAACTGCTGCTCGTCCGGTCCTCTTCGATCTTGCTGGGAGCCCACCCTGCCCAAAGCCGCAGCAGTACCAGCAGCTCTCTCAGCAGCAAATATTCAGTATGCCGCAAAAGAAAACCCCTTCCGTTTCCTTCCTTTAGAAGTTTGATATCTTCCTGCTGAGCCGGATTTGAAGAAGAGTCACAGGAATCTTTCATGTGGTTGTCGCGGCGGCTGGTAGCGCAGCGGCGGTTGGTGGTGGTCTTGTCGCTGCTTCCCTTTACCGACCTTTGGCTCCCCTCTCTGCTGCTGCTGCTTCGCCCCATATGCCGATGAAGCTCGGCTCTTGCGACGAAATAAACTCCCGCAATGGGTGAGCTCGAATTTTCAGCTGCACGAGAAGTTGCCACAGCGAGACTCTGCTGGAGCTTCTGCTGCTGCAGACGTTGAGTACGAGCTACGGACCCAATCAAAAGCCCCTCTGCCAAAGATCGAATGCTTTTCTGCAGAGGTGCATGTGCAAGCATGCACGCTGTGGAGGCAGGTCCGGAAGCAGAAAGACCAAGCAGCAGCTGCAACGCGTGTCGCTCGAAGTCCTCATCTGTTCGGTGGACAGAAAGAAGCATCGCCAACCGCTGCAACAGTTTCCCATGTTCCAACAAAGCCTCGACGGGACTGCTGCTGAAAAGTGCTCCAACAGAATCATACAGCAAAGTAGTCGCACTCTGGCCTACACCGGATTCACTTGGAGCTCCCGCTGTCTCGAGAAATTCCTCAAGTGTGCCTTCTTGCAGCATGGTTGTTGTCGCCGCTGCTCCCTCTCGCGTTGAGTTCGCTGCGGGAAGTGTGGGGCATTCGTTTTCTGCCGCTGCGGCTCTACTTCCCGATAAGCTAGTTGCCTCTACTCCACTATCTTCGCTAGAGCCTGCTGAGGTAAGCTTGAGCTTCAGCCTTTCTATCGGTGTCGCAGAAGACGCGGTAACAGTTTTCGCTCCCTCTCCCTGTTTCTCCTCGCCGGCCTTGTGGTTGTTTCTGTGCTGCTGTGAACCTGCAAGAGAGACAGCCAGCGGCTGCTGCGAGCAGACTGGAGCCGCAGCAGCTTCAGAGCTCATTCGTCCGAAGAATGCGTGCCAAAAAGCAAATACGCCGCGACAGCCTGCGCTGCTGTCTCCGCCGACTGCAACAGCAAGAGACGCACAGGTGCTCTCACTTGAGTCAATGTTGCGCAGCCCGGAACAGCACTCAACCACAAGTAATCCTTCGGTGACAAAATCCAAACCGCCAAGACCCCACACGCATACGTAATCGGTTTCTTCTACACAGTGATGTACGGCTCCCTGCTGCCGCTGCCGACACTCCTGCGGCAACAGCTCACGGTGCCACGTCTGCTGCTCCGCTACCCGCTGCTGCGACGCAGACTGCGGGGGAAGCTGCGGTGCCGAAGAACGTTGCTCCTGCTGTTGCTGCCCCTTACGAGACTGACGCTTGAGCAATCCTGTCGTCAGCTGTCTGGGAAGCTTTTTCAAATGCAGTGGCAGAATACTCAACCCAGGGCCCCAGTCCGCAACTCGCTGCTCAGAAGCACGCAGCAAATTACTTTCCGAGAACGCGGAAGCAGCGGCTCCTCCTGATTCTCCAGCTACTTGCTCCCTACTAGACACATCTTGCCGTGTACCCCGCCCATATACCAGGACCTCTCTGTGACCTCTGTCAACCGCACCTTCGCTGTCACACTTTCCAGGAGCGTTCGACGTTCTTCTGCAAGCAGTGCAGCTGTCGCTGGCGCTGCTACTGGGTGGACTGACGTTGGCGTCCACACAGCGACTTTCACCGCTACGTTCTCTTTCTGCTTTCGCTACGTTGCTGCTTCGGCTGCTACATTCGTTGGTGACGGAGCTGCCTCTACCGCTGACGCAGGGTGCGGCGTCGTGAACGGCGTTCCCACGAGGACGCTTCGACCAACACGCTGCACGAAGCCGACGTACCCCCGAGAGCGCAGGAGGGCCGAAAAATGCGGCCAAACAGCAAAGCGACGCCCGATGTATTGCTGCAGCTTGTGCGTGGAGCAATGCATGCAACCTCCACGCCAAATAGAGATCACAAGCAACATAACTATACCAGCGCCTGAGACCCAGACCATATCCCGCTCTCGCTTCAAACTGCATTTCAGAAGAAAAAGACAATACTCTGTTCAACTTCACCCACTCCGCGTCCGCTGCGTCATCCTGAGCACCAGCCACATCCACAGGACCCAGCTCTTCCGTCTCTGAAGATCCTGCTGGTTGCTGCGCAGTAGTGTGTTCCCACTGGTACTGACGCGACGACTGCCCCTCGTCGTCGTAATTTTGTCGTTTTTCTCCGTGTTCCACCTCCTTCTCTCGAGCGCGTATCTCGCACCGCCGTAACTCCGATGGCAGGACTTGCTGCTTTGGCTGCCCTGTGTATTGCTGCTGGTCAGCCCAGCGGCGCATTGACGCAGCAAACGCAGCGGCTTCCGAAATCCACGGGCAGCTGAACAGGGTCCTGCCACTTCGAATAACCGCAGCAAGCGTCTGCAATGCAAGCGCAGCTTGTGCGTGGTTGCTGCTTTGTGCCAAATGCAACAGCTCACCCAACGTGTATCCAGGCAGGGCAGCTGCATCCCCGTGGTGGTGGAGACCACGGTAGAATTCCAGCGGATCACTATCATCACTTGTGTCCCCGAAGAAGTCCTCTGATTCCTCTTGCGCAGGACTTGCCTCAACTGCTGCCCCTGCTGCATCTCTGTCTTCCTTTTTATTGTCTGCGCCTTTCATGCTCTCGTCAGGTTCTCTCAAATTTCGCCCGTCTTTCACTTCTCTTACGCTGGCTGCAAGGCTGCTTATCCTTCGGCTCGCACTCTCAACGCTTGGTATCATTTCTTCGCCCTGCGCACACTGCGGCGACTCGCCCGTTCGGAGTGCAGCATTTCTTTTCTCCCGCTCCTCCCGCTCCGTGTGCTTGTCTGGCGATTGCTGCGAGGAGAGCTGCTGTGAGCTTCCTTGGAGTCGCGGCACCTGTGAAGCCCTTCTCCAGAATGCGCAGCTTTGACGGCTGTGCCTTTCAGCGGCGCGAACACCAGCGACAGCAGCGTCGACTGCGTCTCGCAGATGCAGCAGATCCGAGCGCAAGCGTCCGTCAAAGTCGAAGCGCAGCCGCTCAAGGTGTACGTGAATATTTGCAAACGCATAGGCACATCCTGCACCATGCAGCTGGGGCTTCGATCTCTCTGCTGCTACCGCCGCGGACAAAACACCAGGTCGCTCCCTAAACTGCTTCAATGCCAACGCATGGTCTGCCACTCCTGTTCCTCGCAGGCTCTCTTGGTATCCAAACGGACCACTGTGCCAGTCTTCGGGCCCCAGTGGATCCGTCCAGCGAAGCTTCGCGACCTGGTGAATGTCGAACCGCACGCTTGCTGCTCCTGGTGGAACAGCAGTGGGGCCACCCGCAGCAGCTGCCGCGTTCACCTCTTCGTCAGAAACGGCTTTGCCAACCGCTCCGGCAGACGACGGTGCAGATTCTCTCGATATCGCGTGTCCGCGCCTCCCACTTGCGAAGGACACGTACGCACTACTAGCAGAGCTCCCTGTGTCGGAGGCAGAGCCGCCGCAATGTGAAGTAACACCAGAGGACGGGGCGAAGAAGGAGGAGGACGCGCTTAGCTGCTGTCGCTCTCCCACTGGAGCCAGAGCAGTCTGTTGGCACACGGTCTTCTGGCCGGCTGTGCCTGCCGCACTGCATGCATACTCACCTGTACCAGAGGCCCCTGCAGGTTGTTGCGTTGGCGGGGTCTGCTGCTGCGGGGCAGCACGCCGTAATGCACGTCGCTGCAGAACAGCAAAGCGCTTCGGCCCGAACCGGTCCAGCAGCTCCTGGCGAGCGGCAGCGATTTCACGAGGCTGCATCGCCCGCAGCAGCTCTGCTGCTTCGGCTTCAATATTGGCGCGATCATCATCTGCGCCGCGGCGCCAGCTTCTCACGCTTCTTGCATGCTCCAAGCCACCACCTGCTTCAGCAGTGCATGCTGTTGTCGGCGTGCCCTGCGCTCTCGGCGTCCGCTTGAGTGAGAGCCGGCCTCGCATCGCAGCTGTGCCGCTCTCTTGCTGCTGCTTCTCCTCGTGCTGATCTTCTCCAGTCTTCCGCTGCTCGCCACCCCATCCGTGATCCTCCTGCAGCTGCTCTCCTTCTTGTATGTGAAGCTGCTGCAGCTGCCGCTGCAGTAGGCTACGGTGAACCGGTCGAGGAAATCCCAGGGTAGCTTCCACCGCATTGTGGGGCTCCAGAAAACCGCTGCAGCTCCCCTGGTCGCTAGCAGATGCACAGATAGCAGAACTACCAAAACTCCTTTCTCCTACGCCGGCTGCTGCCGTGGCGGTGACGCCTGCTGGTGCTGCTGCCACTGTGTCACGCCTTCTCGCGGCGCCTACCTGTAATACCTCCCACACAGGTCCACCAGGAACGCACGCGGACGTCTGCTGCATCATCTCTTGCAGCTGTAACCCTTTGTGCTGTCGCTCCTGCTGGGAGTGCAGCTCCTGCGGCCGTCGCGACTGCTGCTGTCTCAGCTGCGCCGTTGGGCGTTCAACGATCTCTCCCAACGTGAAACCCATACTATCAGTAGACGCCTCCAGCTCTTGCCTCGCAATCTGCTGCAGCTCTGAGTCATACTGCCGCTCCATAATTGCTGGCACATGCCGTCCGTTTCCCCTGCTTGTCCCTTCCTCATGCAGCGCTTGCTGCTGCCGCAAGGGGCCACCGACGCGCACCACCCGAGCAGCGGGGCGTGCCGCAGCGGCGCAGGCAGACGTATGGTTGTAGTCATCGTCTGCTGTGAAAGACGAGTCTGGTGCTCCGGTCCATCTGTAGTCAGCAGCTGTTGACCGACGGTTCAGCTTCATGGGCTGTGATTCGGGAGGAGAGCTGCACGTGTTTCTGCCCAGTGCCACGCCTCTGCACCTTCCTCCTGTACGCAGTGAAGAAGGCGTCAACGTAAGGCGACCACCAGATAGTGAAGCGCCAGGCACAGCGCCTTCACCCAGACTTGCTTTTTCAGTATCTCCCGCCGCTGCGGCAAACCACCTAGATGACGCATGTCGCTCAGCTCCATGTCCGCTTGTAGCTTCAGTCGTAGAAACGGCTTCCTTTGCCAACGATGTGATGGCACGCCTGGCAGCGCAAGCAGCCGCGAACTCCGAGGGAGTTTTCAGCTGATTGCCGGCGTGAGGCACCGATGGAAGAGGAGAAGGTGTTGAAGACGCATTTTGGCTCCGCTCCGCAACAACCCCAGAGAAACAGCTGCTTGGAGCAGCAGTCACCGTCTCTTGCGGATGCTTCCTTACAGGCTGTGGCACGTGCTGGTCCCCTGCATCCATTTTTGAAGATCTTCACTAACCTGTAACGTCCCTGTTCCTGCAGGAGCCACAAAATTGCCACATGTGGTGCTCTTCTGATGTTGACGCTGCCGCCGGCTCTCCTGGACTGTCCTGCTGAAAAAGTAAGGTGCTCCGGAGCTTCCAGTTGTCGTTTTCCCACGCTGTGCTCCTTTACCCTCTGCTACGGCCTCCGTTTTAAGCACGGGGCTCTTCCTGCGGCTTCGATTTCTTCTTCTAAGCGGTCCCAAGGACGCGCTAACGACTGGCGAGTACAAGCTTCTTTTCTCTACCAACTAGAAAGGACGCCTTCTTTTGCCCTCCTCCGTGCACAAACCGTAGGCGGAATTCAAACTTTACCCCTGGGTAACAGGTTTCCTCCAACTGCTGCTCTGAAGTCCCCTGGTCTGCTGCCCTACCGCGCGTAATCCGCTCCCTGTCGATTTTTCTAATCTTGCGAAGTGCCGCACCGCTACCGTCGCTGCTGCTCGTACTGCTGCTGTTGCTCCTGTTGCGAGAGCCTCATGCCGCCTACATGTGCTGCCGATCTTTCTGGTGCTGTGACTGTCCCCGCGTGGTTACTTTCGTTGAGTTCGCTCTTGCTCGTGCCGCTCCTGACAACTGCGCTGGTGTCTTTGCATATCGCTTGCTAGTGTGGGGAGACAGCTGCTATCAACATATCAGCAGGATCTCCACCACACCCGACGTAAAACGCTCGTTTCAGCATCCCGCTGGCCTTACACTGTACTCGTACCTCACGTGAAGCTCGCCGCCCACTGTCGGTCACAGATTTCCCGTCAAATTGTGGCTAGGAAGGACGGACTACACGGCGGAAATTCGCGTGGAAAAAAAAGTAAAGAGGCACGACTTGCATGGTTCGCCGCCACACCCCTCGTACGTGAGGTGGACCGTCTGCGGCGACTCAGTTGACCTGAACTCTATTCAAGAAGGAAACATGCAGCGGCAAACCTGAAGTTGAAGTCAAAAGGAGCGGCTCGGCAGTAGCAGTCTGCAGTAGAGAACTGATTACAAAGCCCCAAGAAGAAGAATCGCTCTCGAATGCCATGCCTCAGCACACACGCGCGGATTCCTGTTCAGGTGTGTCCGAAGGCGCTGCGTCGCCCACCACAGTATCCGGTGGATAATGTGTGCCGCTCCGTAGGACCTCACGCAGCTGACGAAAGAAACAGAAGTCGGCAATGAAACGCAGGAGAGAGGCGAGGTGACGACAGACCGGATGAAAACATCCGTACAGAGTCAGGAACAAGCAGACGCGCGCATTTATTACACAGACTTCGGAAGCAGAAAGCTGAAACACCGACGCAGACAAAGCATTTCCCGTGAAGGGACAGAGCGGTTGTGAGCCAGCTCCCTATTCCACGTGCGGAGAGCGCACGGAATCGAAAATGTCGCACACGACTGGAAGAACCTACACGGAAAGTCAGGCCTCCGCAGCTGGTTCCTAGAAGCAGGTACGCATAAGAGTGATTCACTACTTACCTCAATACATACGTAGACGTGCGTGTGTATGTGGCGCTCCGTCAGCATGCAAACTGTTCGCATGCGAAAAATCTCCTGGTGGCATGTTGTCTAAAAACGTGGCAGAAAAGTCATCTTAGCCAATGAAAATGCACCTTTTTCAAAGGAGTTTGCGCCTCCAGTATGCACTGTGCGTATTGCTGTCTATTCACACGTATATCTAGGTATCCAAAAGAGTCGTATTATGTTCTCCCCCGTGAGAGAGTAATATTTTGTTAACAAACGTGGCGTTTTCACGATGCGTATGAGGGTGGTGGATTGAGGACGGCACCGTATGTAGTGACAAGTGCACGGAGGACCACGGCAGGCAGAGGCTGGGTGAGTGGAGCACGCACAGAAAGCAGCGGGGTGCGTATGCACCGTTAGGGGGGTGGGATGTATGGTAGCGCACGATCAAGTTGTGCAAAACAGCTCCAAAGTCCGTATTACTTGTGTCTACAATACGGAATTTGGGATGACATCGGAAAACGAAGTGTACACGCTGGCAACACTGCGCGGCGGCGTACACAGTGGGGTCAAGGCGCTCACGTACGCAGACGCTTGTGACAGCATACTTCTTTCGAGTAGCCGTTCACAGGTTCTTTGAGAGCACACTACTTCCGACATGACTGTTAGTGTGTAGTGTTGCACCGAAGGTTTCTGAAGGTGTTGCTGTTTTGAAGCAACTCCACTTCTGGACAAGCAAACATTCTTCATCGTGGGACCGAACAGACTTGCACGAGCAGCCGCATCTGAGATTCAAGACCTAGCGAGGAACACGCCTGCGTCCTATGACGTCTTTCTTCAGAATTAGCGGGCCAAAGACACTTGACGCCTGTGCGCTGATTGTGTGCTTTCCGCCAAAGCGTTCCCGTGGACGGGTGAATCGAGTTATGGCTTTGGATCTTAGTCGGGAGCGCACGAGATTCCGTCCGCTACGCACAAGGCACGCACTCGCAACCAAAGCACGTCTAACCTCTCAGCGCCTCCGCTCGAGCTCCCTCTCTGGAGGTCCAGGGCGACAAAAACAGTAGATACGCACTTGAAACATTCACAATGGAAGCGTGCCTGGCATAAACGGGTTACTGCTGACTCTTTAAGGGTGTTCTCGCCCCCTCCACAATTCTGTGTAACTGTGCCCCCTTTTATTCTTCACCCAGAACGGTGAGAGATTTCCATTACACAAAGGTGTGCGCCCTCACGTCCCGACCTCTTCAGCAGCCAAGCAATCAAAACGTGCCGGTGAACAATGATTCCAGTTTTCGAATTGTGAGTCGAAGTAAGATTTGCGCGTATCAAAGGACAGTTTCTCGAGCAACTACGGCGTTCTGATGAAGCCAACTTTGCTCCGCTGTGATATTGCCGAAGAGTGTGGAAGAACACGAACACGGCTGCTTTCGTATTCTTCTGTGTACGTGTATGTCCACGGGATGTGGATGAGCGCAGCTTTTTCGTCCTGTTGCTGCATCGCAGCGGGGGCCTGCTGCGATACGTGTAAACAGTTCAAGGAGGGGGCGCGGCGACGAGAGATGCAGCATGACCTCTGAAAGTGTACGGAGGCCGCCTGCGCGTCTACGTAGCGATGCGTAGCAGGCGGTGCGTCAGATGATTTTAAGTCAAAGAAAGCATCGCAGAAGACGGTGTTTCTGGCTTTTAAGAGCATTCATTAGACGATTTCAAGCAGCACGTAGCCATTAAGAAAAATAACATTAAGCTGCGGAGCCCTCGTCTTGCCGGCCCCTAGCGCACAACATTACGGTCAGAGGTTCGCACGACGACGCTGTTTTCGTGAGTCACAGCAGACCCCTGGTCACCCCAAAGTTACCAACGACGCACTCTAGAAGCCAAGCTGCCCCGCATAGCGCGATTTTTACAACAGATATCTAAGCAGTTGTCTTTGAACAGTAAATCTATATCAAGGCTGCAGATCTACGGTCGCAACAGGGTTAAGAGACAGCCTACCGCCACAGTTGGCTCAATCGCAGGTGGGTTAGGTCATGCTGTATGTGGGTGCCCTGTGAAGCTACAAAATATACAGTGCACGCGTTTGGGGGAAAATCACATTCGTGTGGCTTTTCCTATGCGGAGGCGTGAGCGACGACTGCACTTAAGTACAAACAGACCCGCCATACGGTCTACATGCGACGACAGTCGTATGGATCTATTCGTCTGCAGAAGCACGTTGTAAACAATCGCTGTTTCCCACGTGCGAGCGCGGCGAACAGCTGCTTCGAAGGTCGTCGTACGGGTCTACGAGTGAGTATTGTCCATTCTTCACATCACTTCCGATAGGAGGGCGAGAAGTATCCGTCCACCTTGTCGAATGGTGCATGCATACCATAGTTGCCATATCGTGTACAAATCAGCAGCTTTGAACTGGAAGCCCCGTCGTTTCAGTGCTGTCGTGTGACTGCTGCGTACATCGGGTGGAACGCTCGAATAGTCCTTTAAAGATTGCTTTCACAAAGAGCGACAAGCTGTAAGCAAGTCGTTTACGTAAACGACTTTGACGTTTGCCGGCCGTCAATGCTGACTTCTCGACTTGTAATAAATATGGGCTCACATGTGCATTTCTGCGTTCCATGTTGTAGACTGCAAATCGATGACCCCTTCCGTAGCCGATACATTCCGATTGTATGCCAGAAGATACCTAGAGAGGAAAGGCACTTCTTGCGGGGCGCCGGCCCATAGCTTGTACCTCACGTGCTCTTCCTGCCGCAAAACCGAAAAGCAGATGACTTTCCCATCTTATATAGTAGCGAGACAGCACCAACGAATCTCACTGTTGATGGCGTGTGCCCTGGCCAGGAGGCACCCACGTGTACATGGAGAAGCCGCTGTGCACTCGAGTCAAGCAACTAAAAGGAAGGAGGCAGCTCCTGTGGTCGGGGGAGAACGTGGAGGCGCCCTAGTAGGCAGTCCAGATTAATGAGCTTGAAAAGACGGAAGACAATTACACCGCACCTGTGTGTGGGCGCCGCACTTTTAGGCCGCGCTACAACAGGAAACTGAGTGCACACGTCGGTGTGCTCAATCTAAATATAGCCCTGGTGTTTTTTCTCTCTTGCCAACGACGACGCGTAGCTACACGCGCGTACCATCAAGCCGTATTGCTTAAAATCACCACGCATCATTCTATGTTGGTATTCGCATCCAGAGCCCTCAGAGTCAGCCCTGGGTTTCACTCGGATACTCAGAGGATATATCGGCCCGAGTTCAGCCGCATCTGGTATGGGATACGCGTACACACGGTTCGGTGCAGGGTTTGCGAATGCCGGTGAGGAGCAGGTGGTCAGGAACGTGCGCTGTCTACACGCTAGCTCACGGTCGAGCCACACACTACTCAGGATGCAAATATTTTTATTTATGCGTGTATTCCTCGAGAAAGCCCCTACATTCACAGCCTCCTCTCGCCTATACAAATGCAGTGGTGTTTTCTTGGACACATAATCGTAGTGTACACCGTTGGACGGTAGTGAAGGTATCACCGGCCCGGTCACCACCTCGGCTTCTGGGGACTGCGACGGCAGCTCTGAAAACGCACTCCGCGCCTCCCGAAGCTCCGCTGTATCCGCCACCACGACCCGACACTGGCTGGAAATCCAAAATGTTTCACTACCGTTCCCTACCCTTTCGTAATTCTTTCCTTTTAGGATGGACGAGGTGGAGTCGTACACCATCCTAACGCACCCATACATAGCGCGCGGTAGGCAAGCGATGTGGATAGACAACACACGTACGACGCCAGATGTCTAGTAGTTGGTTCGTAATCCGTTGGTTCTCGTAAAGCGCGTGAGGGACAATTGCTTCTTTTGTTTACTAAGACATGAAGCAAAGTGCTGGCGCCTGTGCCATATAACTGTGACAGATGCTCACTTTCTGATTTCAGCTCCGCGAACTGCTTGGGCATGTGAGTCGAACGGCGCTACCGCTCGCTGCGAGCGCACCAGCGCTGCGGCTTCCATGAAGTCTTTCCCTCGGTGTGGCATTTAGCCCAGAAAGCCTGCTGCCGCAAGCGGTCATACTCGCAAAGGTAATTGAGAAAAGCAGCGAGAAGGAGAAGCTAGGAAACCGCCCGGCTGCCGGAGGCCTCAACTCAGATTACGCGCTTTGAGCGTACCGAAGACCGAGGTCACGCAGCGCGAACTACGTGCAGCGTCTTGAAGAGCAGGAACTCCAAAGACAAAGCAGGTACAGGTGTGCCACGCACCGGTGTCTCACTGTAGGCTGTACAGCATGTGTAAGTCTCCCAACCTCGCTGTACAACAGCATTTGCTGAATTCTCGCTCGCTCGATGTCTACGTGCTACTCTAAGCACGGATGACGCATCAGCGAACAGTGTGAGCTGTTTGCTCCTCAGGCTTCTCCCCTGCGAGCAGCATCTTTGTCAGTTTCTACCGTTGCATGGTAAAAATCTACATCTTGGACAATGGTAAAGGCTCCCCTCGTCCCTCGACATCACGTGAACCACCGACTATCACAAACTGAGGTCTGTGATTCCGTGTACTCACTCTTGCTGGTGTGAACTGCTCGGTCCTCTTTGACTGCTATATTGCTCCGAGGCGTCGGAAGTGCTGAGTCACTGTAGCAGTCCGTACATCGGAACGTAGCTTCCCGCTCCGGACCTTTCAGTGTTCGTGAATTCCTTACGCCCACCACGAGTGTTGCAGTGTGCGGATCTAGGTCGTGCCCTTGTGCGTGACGCAGCGTCCTGAGAAAGACATTAAATGACAAGAAACACACTTTTCTCTGATTTCCTCTCTCCAACCTTTGTCTAGAAGCACCCTTCCTTGAGGACTCGTCTGATTCAATGCGTTTGCAAAGTTAAATTCGTCGGACCGTTAGGCCCACACGTGTGCACCCAGCAATACACAATACCCAGCTTGCACAAGCCTGTGCGGATCCATACGTAAGTATTCAATCATATAAAAGAGTAAAAGAAGCATAACCGTGCGGGTAACCGCGTGCGCGCACATGAGTATCTCTGCAAAGCCGAAGTGCACCTCTCGCGGCTGCACTGACGTCAAAGGACACCACGATGGAGCCAACCTACAAGCCGCACGACCCCTCGTGGACAGCGGCGCGCTCTTCTTTGACTGGAAGTTCCTCGCTATCTTCACCATGCACGTCTTCGCCCTATACATCCTCCTGGCGTCCTCCACGGATATTCCGAGGCAGACGGTTGCTAACACTTCTTTCGCTATTCCTAAAAGTTCGCGACCGACGGCAGGAGCCGCTGGATTGCTGCCACGAAACTACATGGTGGATTAAAGGTGTACATTGTGTGGCAGCTACCCCCGTCTTACGTCGCATAGTGCAGGGTCCACCTGAGAGTGACCCTTCGTATGAGTCCTCTGAGGCCGCCTTTTCCAGGTTCCGACAAAGGACCACACTTTCAGGCTCATCGTTGGACGTGCCCCCCGAGTCAAGCACGAGCGAGCATCTTCATCCCCGGCTCGGCTCAAAAGACGACTCTTCCTATGAAGGTACTCCCGGAGACGAAAAACTTTTGACGACTTCCCCCCCACGCGGAAGGCGCCCTTTCACACCTTACTGGAAATCCTACAAAACTATTGTTTTTGATCCCCTGGCGAACAGTATGCAGAGTGAGTATGCTGCCACGGCACGTGACGAATTTACGGCACTGACAGAACCATCGGCACCTGAAGTGACAGGCGGGGCAAGTCAAGGCGGCTCAACGCTCCCACTCACGGCTGCATCTGACGACACTATCGTGTTTTCGTCTCGAAGAAACACCACCGACAGTACAGCTTACCGTGGCGTAACGTACGGACAGAAAATGGATCAGGCAGCTTATGACCAACTGTTAGAAAGGCTGGGGGATCTCACTGCAGTTAGCAATGAAGTAGGGGATATTAACGACGAACGGACCCACCTGCAATTTCATCCAGGAGAGTTTCGAACTCCCCGGCAGGGACAGGAAGCGGAGCAAGCAGCGTGGGCGATTCCTTACACCAACATTGTTCTGCTGCCAAAAGAACTGTTAATGAATGCAAGCGTTCTTCCAGGCCTCGCCTCAGGTGATAGCTTTGCCGAAAAGCCTGGGCGTGAAAAAGTAGAGCAGGAGCGCCCGCACGTGTCGCGCGGATGGCTGCTAGGCATACTCTCGTGTTTTATCGGCGCATTCTGTGGTTCGCTGGGGGACAACATGGTGCGCCGATCCTTCACCCTGCTGCAGGAGAAAGATCGCCTGACGTTTTTCCAAATGTGGCGCAGCCCTTTATGGACAATAGGGATGTTTCTTACGATAGTGGTAAACACCTGCTGTTCAGTAATCGGGTTGGCTTTCGCACCCGCGACTGTTGTCACATCATTCGCAGGCGTGCATATATTCTGGAATACGCTTCTGGCGAAAACGTTGAACCGCGAAAAGGCCACATCGTACGACTACGTAGGCATAGTAGCAGTCGTTGGAGGTATTATGTTGGTCGTTGTGTATTCGGGTGGAAATCAAGCCATCCAGTCTTATCAGGCGTTTGGCGACAATCTCTGTAATCCTGGACCTGTTGCATACATCCTCTTTGTTATCATGCTCTTTGCCCTTGGGAGTGCTCTCGAATGCTGTCCGGCTATTCTACCCTGGTGGCCAAACGCTTCAGCAAGCGTGGGTGAGGAATGGGATCGTAGAGCGCGCTTGGCAGAACGCTTTCTGCTGGCTGCAACGTCAGGCGCGTGTGGAGGGCTTTCAAATTTGCTTGCAAAGGCGACAATCCTTCTGTTGAATGCCACGCCGTATACAGTGTCTGACGAAGGGGGCGCAAAAGGAAACACAGCGGGTGCGTGGGTGCTACGCCAAGGATATCCTCATCTTGGCTGGGGCGCATGTTTGTTGGTCGTTCTGACCGGTGCAGTGGCTACTGCACAATTACTTTTCTTGAATGCGTCTTTGCGGAAATTCGAGGTGAGCGCGTGCAACAGTCGTCTGCCTTCGCAACAGGAATCTCTCAGCTCTGTGGAATTAGTGGATCTTACGTTCTCCGCTTCTTTTTTTAGCATCGATTTATCAGAACTTCAGGCCTGCAAGTGCCTCAAGCAGTTGTTCGTAGCTGATAAGGCGAAAGTGGTCCTTGGATGCGCCTCAGTCGTCCCGCAGCAAACAGAACTTCTAACCAGGGTTTCCAGTACGCTAAATCGAACTGCTGCCTTGTTACGACCCCTCGTTTGATGCGCGTCCCACACTTGACGACGTGCTACGCCTTACTTGTATTTTAGTCGGAAGGCTTCCGACAGGTACTGTGGGCTCCCACTGCTCTTTTGCTCTGTGTGTTCTATCTGTTCTTAGGCCATATATGTCGTACCAACAATAAATTCAGTTCTCATCGTCATGGGTGCTCTCGGAGGGATAGTTCTTTTCCGCGAAGTCCCGGCTCAGCACACTTCGTTTGCCTTGGGCTTAATAAGCGTAGTCACTGGCGTTACTGCCCTTTCTTACGGGAAATATGAGGCAGAGCAACACCTGCTAGAGGAAAGTCAGCCTAAGGAGACTGCTCTTCGTAACATTGCCGGTAGGGAACCTAGGGATCCTCTGCTGCAGCGGGCGTCTCATCCGGAAGCTTCTCTGGAGCAACTCGGGCAGGAAGGACCCCCTGCTGCGGATATTTCGCAAGTGCGAGGCTGGTGCGAGAAGCTGTTTCGCCCGGTCAAAGATGCATCAATAAACATCCTTGTGCGCACAAACACATTAAATACAAACTACCCCGCTGGGCTGCTGAACTTTGCACACCTTGACAGTAATGCAAACATCCGGATGTTGCACCAAGCCAGTCTCGACATTTCAGCTGCTAGCGAACAAGCTGAATCTCCGCTGGAATCGCAGGCACCAGTACCTAGAAGAGAACAAGACAAGCGAGACGTCAGGGATAATGAAAGCTCATTAACGTTGGCGGGGTGAAGACGAGTATCCTTAGACTTTGCGACCGTCGTGGAAGGTGCAAGAGCCTAGACGAATGCACGTGACAGATACAGGAGCCTGAAGGCTCTTGTAAAGCGGCACACTGGTCGATATCGTGCGCGAGCAGGCCACTGCTAGAACAGAACAGCTTAGCTCCAGGGCCCAAGCCGCTGTCTGAATGAAGTGCGGACCGCAGTTGACTGAAATAAGGAATCACACTGACGGATTCAAGGTTTCGTCCCCATTCGTCACTTTTACAGGTGAGTTGGTGAAAGTGGCACTTTTTTCTTCAATGCCTTGCCTTTAAGCCCACTACCGTTGAGCGACACCGCTACTGAGGCTGTCCGCTACAAAAGCGAATCGGAAGGGCAAAGCGTTGCCTAAACACTTTTCTTTTATCTCTGAAAAGAACAATAAGCCTGCGGCAATGAACAGGAACCCGATGTCATGGGTTCGCGTGAGGCAACGAAAAGAGAACCAGTGGCATGACTCCTTGCTTTGCAGTACCACAACGCGGTCTACGCCAGTGGCGATCTGCTTCCTGGTGTGTTCGGAGGGCGCCGCCTAGTGACAGTTGTGATACTAAGAAGGCATGGAGCAAGAGTCGACTACATATCCTAAACTATACTTACCGGCGACAGTGCCGCCCCCCTCGCTTTGTTACACAGTACAGCAGACGCTCAAGAGTTGTGGTATTCATACTTTTGACTTGTCCGCTGAACAAATGCTAGATTCGAACGGAGAGGTCCGAATGGAATTTGAGCTCCCCGACATCCTTGTGCGTACTGAAGATTCGGCCGAGTGAAATGGGCCATCCTCGGAATCCACAGTTGAGATGATTGTTGCCCTCAATCCCACGCTTGCAGGTTCCAACATGAATAGCTTTTAGTGTGATAGTCGCTGTACGTGCCATTGAAGCTATCAATCCATGGTATTTTCTAGTGTAAGATGTGGTCTCGCTGTGCGTCGTGCTTATATATGCTTTCAGTCGTCGAACTTCCATAAGGCTCTACCGTCTGTGGTACACTGCCCTCCGTTGGGTTAGGATCTGCTTGCTGTTGGAAACCTGCAATTACTCGTACGGGCTCGTACGCTTGTTATGAGCGGCTGCTGATGGACTGAGTGAGGGGTCGAAGCCCCGGTTACCAACGGCATGTCGGAATCGAACCCCTATTTGCAGGAGCGTGGCCCTGTGTGTGTCTCATTATGTCAGCAGCCTTCAACCACTCCTGATGGTGTACCATAATATGAGCGACTTTAGTGCTACATGTCTCGCACCGGAAGTCCTCAAGCTATGTCTCGCCGCAAATGCCATGCCTAAGTCAAGCAGTACTGCAACAACCACTACGCGCCCGGGTGACGGAAGCAATGTGCCTGCAAGTAATAGCTGCTTTGAACTTCTGCAGTCGAGTTGAAAATTTTGTGTCGCAGGCAGAATTGTCGTGATCCGCCCTAGTGTGCACAGTACGACGAAAGTGACGGTTATGATAGCTACAGCTGCACATAAACACAGCTTGAGTTCGGACGACGAGGGGACTGCCAGCCTGTCCGTGGTTCAAGTCTTGCACTCAAACGCTTCAGCTTGTCCCCATGCTGCACATTTCATCATCTTCAACACAGTTGTGTTTTTTCAGATGCAGAGGCAGACAACAGGTAGAGTGTGGTGCCCTACACATGGGTACCTGACCTCTCCCCATGCAGAAAACGCTTGCAAGCTACCTACTGCGCCTGCAACGTCGTGCGTGCATGGCCCTAAACCGACCGCTCTTCTTGTCAGAAGGGTGTTCGGCTCTCTCAGTGTCGCAGTATTCAGTTACTGTCCTGCAGAGTCACAGACCGTACGTTTTGGCCAAGCCGTCTCCACAACAGCACACTCCATCCGTCAGAGTGAGCTTTGTAGTACGTCTTATGTCAAGCAGTCTCTGAATGGAACACTTGTTGCGCGTGCGGAGAAAAGTGGTGTAAGCCTACTCAGAATCAATCACAAAAAGCTATGCGGTTGAATGGGGAAAGTTTGTACCCACTCACACACTCGCCCTCAGCGGCATGCACAGATGCTGAACAGCACTTGTGCTGTTGACATAAAAAATCCTGCAGCTAGCCGGGAGCGCTTCGCTGTATCAGAGCGTTGAAGTGCTGAATATTGGGGGCATCCAAGCACCACTCTGTGAATCGCCTCCGCACCGTTGTGCGTCCCGAGCACATGTTTTCTTCTCTTATCATTTCTTGTAAGGCACGATATTGGGAGTGACCGGCAAGGAAGCCAAGCAGTTCACTACTACATGGGGATCAGCGGTTGCTCACGTGTATGAGGCAGCCACGTCAGATCAGTGACCGATTCCGGTAATCCTGTATCGATTACAGAAGGTTCTATGGCAGGCAGAAGCTGCAGCGTTACTCTTCCAGGAATGACTCCTTCTTTTCCAGGACAGGATGGGTGAGAGAGGTCAGCAGTCAATGAGACGGCTGAGACCGATCAACATGCTTGACATTTCAAGGGTTCCGGTATCTCTGCGTCTCTACCACACCTCCCGCGCTTGATGCGGCTTGCTGCGAAGGCCTAGGAAGGCGTCATTCTTCATGGCGAAGATAGCACGTAGCAGACTACTTTTCCGTAATATGTGGTTAAGGCTCGTTGCCTTTCGGCCTGCCTACCGAATTCATCACTTCCTTTGTGTACCACACCAATACACCTCTGTCTTCTGCTGATAAATTTCTTCTGCTGAAGTACATGCGGCGTCGCGTACGTGCTACAAACAGCAACAGGCAGGCATCGTCTGCTTACGTGGATCAGCTTTGATTGTACGTGTCGTCTCTGTCGACGGATACGGCGGTGATAAAGGCACGAAAATAAGGTGGACGACGAGTTATTATGTCTGTCGACTATCCGTAGTGCGCAGCCCATGATCGGGAGTAGGCGCATCGTGTCTCGTATTCCCGCAGTTGCGGGCAATGCAGGGAAGTAGCTGTCACATGTAGTGGTCGACGGTGAGACTACTATTCATCGTACGAAATACACACGTTGCTGATTGTTCACGGCTTTGTGCACTGGTTCTGTTCAACTTGCAAATTATGGCGTGTACTTAGAGCTGGTCATTTCCAACTTGCCGCCTACGCGGTGTACTTAGAGCTCCGTTGTAAACTCCTTCGAGGATAAAGGAATGAGTAGAGCTACCAGGTGGAACTTGAGCCTACGACGATACGGTTCTGCGGGTGAATTTCCATTTGGAGATGTGCAGACTAAAGGGCACCCATCTGGCAAGCTGTTCCATCGTCTCTGGCTTCTGTTTTGTGTTCTGCTCAAGGAGGGACTATGTGATTCTCTTAGTACAGTAAGCGTCCCCGTTCTCCTCCCTGAACACTCCTCAGGCACGATTCCTCAACCGTAGTGCTGATACCAAGAGGAACCAAGCAAGCACGTCGACCGGATCTTTCCTAATGTCGCTCAGCAGCTTGTCTGTCCGCTCTTGCGACGACGGCATAGGGGCCGCGATTGGATAGTGCAACAGGTACGTAGTGGGTCTGACAGTCTGAACGTCCCGCTGTAGACATCATGGGGTGTCTTTCGGTGCCCTCATGGATGAAACTTTTTTCGAGCGCCAGCGTCTGCGTACTATCTGCATTAGGCGTGAGCCTGGTTCTCGAAGGAGCTGAAAGCCTGCGAATGTTCACGAGTTCTCGGTTGTTCCCAAAGGAAGGTCCGAGACCAGCAAGCCATGAAGCTAAGAAGTTTTACGAGAGTGAGCCGACGTCTGACATAAGTTTTGCTGCTGTTATTCAAAGACATAATTTCGGACTAGGTAGCCCGGCTCACCCACTAGTGGCAGATGTGCCGAGTGCGCTTTCGTCGATGATTCCACTGTTCTCCAGTGAAGGGGAAGGTGACTTAAGCAAACCTCCGGCGTTAAGCATTGTTGACCTGGGACTTTTCGACCTAATTAACCCCCTTCCCGAGAATAAGGCGAAGAGCTTGGACCTAAGTTGGCTTGCGCACGTGGTGAGAGAGGCGGAGACTTCAGGTGGTACGAAAGTCTCAACTGGGATCAGTGAGACCGAAAGCAATCATGCTGACGGAGAGGCAGCAGGTGTCGGCAAGCACGCCGTCGATGAAGGGGAAAGAAGGAAGACGTCTTCGCCAAATAGTGATGAAAGTGGGGTAGGTGTTCCGAGCGACGCCTCCCAAACGGTTCAACATGGAAATCAACGGTGGTATAGCGGTGGGCACATCGAGGACGTGAACTCCGGAAGAGGTGTTGATCCTACGAGGACAAAGCAGAAGAAAAGGAAGGAAGAATCTTTTAGCGGTTCCCTTGCTGAAGCCATTGAGGCAAAAGGCGACAAAAATCTTATCGAGGAAGCAGGTCTGGAAGGAAGAAATCCGTGGCAGCTGATTGATGAAGCGGACAAACGGGACCGGCAAAAACGTGAAGAAGCGACGGCGGGAAGGAAGCCTGAAGGGCCACCAGCCGGGCAGAAGCGTGAACAGCCGCGTGCGGGAGTTGGACGCACCGAGACTTCGAGACGAACTCCTCAGGGTGCAAAAGGCCCAGCTCCACCTAAACAAACGGGGCCAGTAGCGCCCCAACGGCAGAACAAGGCAGACTCTACAGGAGTGCAAACAGAAAGTGGTGTTTTTGTTGGCAATGCTATAAAGGTAGATGCCAGATTCCTCTACGAAGGGACGGCGGGACCCTTGAATGTTCAGTATGGCCCGGACGCCGCGAAGCTGGAGCGGGTTGTGGTTGTGGAGAACACATCCTCTGAGCATCTGCGTGTATTCGTTCGGACACTAGAGGCAACTTTTACTCCGGAGCCTAACTCCGGGGGCGCACAGTCGCGTAAGAAGAAGCAATCAAAAGAGGGCTCCTTCCTGGAATACTCTGCGAGCTTCTTGAAACAAACGTTCCTTCAAATGAGCTCTTTGGTGGTACCGTCTCCCGAAAACCAGCAACACGCTGATGCAGACAATCCAGTTTTGGCGTCCGTGGACGATATTTTGGAGGAATTCCGGCAGTCGCGAGAGGATCGCCCGGGAAAATCCAGTATGGCAGTCAATCCAAACAGCTCATTAGTCGACAGTTTTACAGACGTTAGAAGAGGAAGTAATGCTCGCAGGAGCACACAAGAGGTGCATGCAGGCACTTGAAGAATGCAGTCAGCTTTTTTACGGTGTTGACCTGCAGACTTTTCCTAACTTCTAACTATGGCCGTGCGACGCGCAGGCGAGCTACTAATCAACCTGGTGGATGAGGACGACCTACCTTCTGAAAACGTGCTGGAAACAGAAAAAGGTGCCCAGATCATCAACGATCTGCGTCAGCTGATGCAGAAGCTGTTTGGACAGCGGAAACGAGCTGTGCAGGTTATGAAGGCAGTCGGAGTCGTCATTCTTTCTTTCCCTTCCGGTAAGTTTTGTTTGGAACCGGTCCTCGAGAAGTCCAGTCTGCGCAGTAATTCTTTGATGAGGAGCAAAATATCATGCATAGGATGAACCGTAGCACTTACTGGACGAAACGGCGGCACAGTCTGTTTCAGGCAGAATAATGTCAACTGTCAGTCGATTTCTGTCATACAGGTTGGATACACCCTGGTGCGCTTTACGAGTAAGAAGGTCTAGTGTCTCCACTTGTTTCCCCTTTTGTCTTCTTTCTTGCAGAAGAGGAAATTGTCGAAAAGGTGAAAGAGGTGGTGGAGTTTGTTAGGCAATCATTTGATGGATATATGACACGTTGGTCATTTGCACGAGAGGTGAGCATTATTGCGAGGCCACGGCGCGTTCCGTGTAGGACGCGTTACGGACGTTGTCGACAGGAAAGTCGGCTCAGCCGCGGCCGGCGGTGGGTTCTCACGATGTGAGAATGTCGGGCCATTAGCGATTTCCGTTGGCGAAAGTAATCAGGCCGCGCTCCACGAGCATATGGGTGCAACATTTGTTCGGCACGGCCTCACATTGGTGTGATCGTTTCCTCTTCTCTTTTGGTAGGTCACCGTGATGTCGGAAAGTTCTAAGAATTCTTCGTCCACCACAGACCTTAGTGGTGCCTCGAAACCCTCGGAAGACGACGAGCGTAGGTGTCCATTGGCATCAATGAACGTCTGCTGGGTGCACACGTGAAGCCTTTTTTCCCCTTAAAAAGGGTTCTGCGTCTGGTGTGATTTGCAGCTTTCTTCCGTCGTCTCATCCCTTTCTGCGTGTGATTTCCGCGCAGGCGAAGGGAGTTCTTTTTACGTAGAAAACCTTCCAGACGATCCCGAATTGCAGAAGAAGTTGTACGGCATGTTCATGACTAATATGTCTTCCGCTTGGCTACACGGCGAAAAGGGGGACGGAGTTGTTGTAAGCAAGCTACGTATTACCCAATGTTTTTGTTAAAGAAGTTTTAAGCATCGGCTCCCAGGGATGGTAACTCTTGTGTTTTGAGTAGATGAGCCTATTGTGGTGGATTAATCGTCGGCAGCCTAAACTGCACTCAGGAGTTCTGAGATGAAGTAACCTAACTCGGATGGTGTTCTTGATCAGCCGCAGAGAAACCTAATTGACCTGTTGGTTTTCTACGATACTACACCCACCGAGGATGGATTGCCAAGGCCAGGCCGTACGGTTTTCGGAAACGAAATTCCTGGTCGCGTAGCTGCCGACGTGTGCCCCGTTCGTGAGATTTTCCCTGCGTTGACTGTTTTCAATGATTTGTTTCCTATTCCAACATATAGGCGGCAATACTTGATACAGGAGTGAGTTCTCATCCTGATCTGGAATGCAATTTCTGGGTCAATTCGCAAGAACAACAAGACGGGACAGACAGCGATGGTAGGCTATATTTCAGCAGCACTGGGACGAATGTGTCCTACCAGTACGGTTTTACAGTTGATACGTGCTCCGCGTCTCGAAGAGAGGCAAATTAGAGCTTGCTGGACAACTACTACGGTTTCCAGCAGCAGACAAGACCGTGTTGCGCGTGCATGCTTTGTATCCACAACAACGTGTCTACTGTGTTGTTCTGTGTTCCTATATTCCAGAAGTAAGCTTACTCACGAGGCCACTTCGTATATTTGCCCGCTCAGCTGCAATGCTGTTGCATGCACGTTCGACGAGAATTTTTTTGGCAAGCACTAGCTGCACGTCACGGTGAAGGACAGTGGGCTTGCTGTGAAGCCTTGGTGAATTTCAGCACAGTTCTCCGCGCAGAAAGGAAGATTTGTTTTCTGTTTCAACTACGTGATCTATGCTTTATGTCTGGGTCGCGATTATAGGAAATGGGCTTTCGGACGACGTCAGAGGGTACAACTTCGATGCAGAACGTGGAGATCCAGACGACGAGAATGGCCATGGCACCCATGTTGCAGGTGCAGTTGACACTGTCCCGTGAGCTATGAAGAAAATTACTGTGCATTAAATTGATCAGGATGTGACTTGTAGCTCTTTGTCTACACACGCTGAGCATTTCCTTATTTTCATCACAGAACAGGTATTAATTGCAGAGCGCGCTGGTTGTCTTCTTCAGCAAGTTCGCGTGTGTCACGGAGAATTCCATAGGTACACGCACAAGCGGTGTCGGTACTCGCAAGTCTTTTGGGGGTTTGCTCTACTCGCAGGTATCATTGGTGCGTGCGCGAACAGTTCGGGTACCGTCGGGGGCGCTCACGGGTCCAAACTGATTTCGTTGCGGTTCATGGACAAGGATGGTGCGGTAGGTGTTTCAGGGTGCATACGGACTGGAAGTACTAATTTAGCGAGTGCTACGCACAGCGTTCGCGCTGCGGTGGCGCCGGCTGTTAACGCGGCTAGAGTGATCAGTCGTGCTTTATTCGTCAAGCCATCCACTTGCCGAGGTGCACCCGCCGGGCGCCTTCGAAACTCCAAGCCTCGTGTCTACCCACCCTATTTACGCGCAGGGTGCCGTCAGCAACAGCATTCGGGCGGTCGCCTATGCCGTTGACGAGGGCGCAAACATTATAAACAATAGCTGGGGAGGCCCTGACAACGACCCGGAGCTCGAGAGAGTACTTCGATTTACACAAAAAGCTCACGGAGGCAAGGGGATCCTGATCGTGAACGCTGCCGGCAATGAATCCGTTGACAACGACTCGGTTCCCTCGTATCCAGCGAACTGGAGGACTAAAAATACTATAAGGTAAACTATGGCTCTCCATTACTATCTGTGGCTACTGACATCATCCCACGAAGTGTGTTTACCAGTGTCTCCTTAGGAGGGTGATCGGTGTGTGTACAGTGAGTAGCACCGTGTAGGATTTGGATAGTCGTCGTTCTGGCTGTCCATTTACTCCCATCACTTCCACAGCATCCTGAATTCGTGGACTGCAACCTCTTCTTTGTTTTGGTGTTCTACTGCAGTACTGTCATGCGCGCAGTCGAGTTTTGTGCATGCTGTGCAATGGGTGCTCAGTGTGGCGGCGGTAGATAAAGATGGGCAGCTTGCGTCGTTCAGTAATTGGGGCGCAAAGATGGTGGATGTGGCTGCTCCCGGCGTCAAAATATATTCCACCGCGCCAGGGAGTGGCTACCAGTTCCTCTCTGGAACTTCAATGGCGGCACCCCATGTTTCAGGTGAGCAGCGCGAAATACATTTTCAGCTGCTGAGTGTGGCAGACCGTCGTCCGCACGTTGCAGCAGGAGGAGGAGGCTCGACTCAAATTAAAAAGAATGATGCTGGTATACTACACAACAGCGAGGCGTTCAGTGGCGTGCAGCGAGCACCACGCGTGTCGCAGTAACAGGCGGTTGGTGACAGCGGACTGCGACACAGTGGGCAGGATAATCTTTGTTAATCTTTCGAGTGTACGAAATCGATGAGACGTTCTTCCAGCAACACCGTCCGATGCTGTGCGTTGTTGTTTTCTAGCCGTCGCGGGTCTCGTTTACGGGGCTTTTTTCAAAAACGGCTATCATCCGCCAGCTGAAGAAGTCAAGGATATCATCCGCTTGACCGTAAAAAAGATCCCCAGTTTAAAAGGCGTTGTCTCCTGGGAAGGCATACCAAATGCCAAGGACGCAGTTTTAGTACGAAGTGCACTTTCCCTCATTTTTCCCTCTGCACGACTACACACACACTGTAGAGTGCTACACATATTAAGTGTCACGTTTACGCAGGTTGTGTCGCGACGATGACGTGTCTCGTAATGGTTTTGTTTGTTCTGTTGTTTCTTCGCTGCTTTTTTTGAAGATGGCACGCATGGGTGGAATGTGGGCGCAGTGTGCCTGTACTGACATGATCCTTGCTGCGCCCCCGGACACGGCACAGAAAATCACAATTTTCTTTTCTGGCTATAAACGTGGAACCTACCGGTGAGGGCTTCTGTGGTGGCGCAGAACAATACGCGTCTTTCTGTTCTCGACGCCGATAATTATACTCGAAGTTGCGAACATTGATGGCGTTGGATAACACGAAACATCGCGCAATCGACAGTGACTACGTACTGTGAATTAGATGCAGTAGTTTCAATCGAAATAGAAAGCTGTCAGCGGATGCGTTGGTTCCCATGGACGATCCTGCACTGGACCGTACGTCCTCCCGCAGTACCCACTGGGATAGCCAGGAAGTTAGCTGTCCGTTTTTCTCTTGTGTACAGGGCCCACCTGACCCTCGATGTCTTCAACGATCAGCAAGTCCGCGTGGACAAGATTCGTATTCCTTTTACTCTGGTATCATCCCGTCAGCCAGCAAAAAATAAACACACGGATGCTGAGGTTCAAGCGGCCTTCTCAAATGTGACAAAAATCAATGCTGCGTCCACAGAAGAGGATTCTGTGAATCTGTGCCGTCTTCAGGCTAAATTCTTGGGAATGGGTGGGTCACCGTGAAAATCGCGCTTTCGTCAGAGGCACTGGCATTTACAACACCAGCTAATTTGGGGTGCAAACGCCCACTTCTTATGCACCCAGGTCATACGTAGTCATACAGGCTCTGTTTTCGCAAGAAACACAAGTTTTCAGACTGCGGCAGAAGTCAGGCTGAGGGAGACCTGTATGTAGATCTGCACGAGTGCACTCTGGTTTTGCTTCGTCAACGGAAGACGTGACGCTTTTCCTCAGGTATTCCGCGTGACCGACAGACCGAAATCTACATTTCCTTGAAACAGCAGCGTTGTGCGCCTACTGCATACTGCGTGCTTCTCTCTGTTTGAATAAAGAGACCATTAGAGGTGAACTCACATTTGTAGCAGTGTCGTTCGCCAGCTGCCATCTCCAGAAGCAAACAAGGAGGCTTGAGCTTGCACGCCAGTGACTCCTCATATTTTTTCCTTTCCCTAAGCAGGTTTACTCGTACAGTCGTTAGAAAATTCTTCCCACTCGTTTGTGACTGTGTGTTCAACGCAGAGCCACTGCTCCCGCAGTGGGCAATCATCCTGTTGGCGGTGACCGGCGGCGTCGTTGTGATTGCGATTGTCATTGGCTGTATTATATACCTGAAGAGGTGAGGCGTGATAATGTGAGACACCTCACCTCGAAATGCGCTCTTGCGTATCCTCGCACTGGGTATCACACTCTCTTTTGCAGAGTATCTGTAGCACGTGTGAAGCAGTGCGGTTTTGTATGCGTTCAGCCCTAGCACTACTGCTGTCTCTTGGGCTCAAGACTGGCTGCTGTGATATGTGACATTCGCAATTATGTCGATTGATGTAAACGCACAGGCGAGGGCGGCGCAGCAGCGGTGGTTCCCCTGAGGAGCAAGCAATCTTGCCTCGCAAGGCCGAAAAGCTGCAGGCAGACGATGACACAAAGACATCCGCAGGAATTTCAAGTTTTCTTTCACGCCGGTCTAGTCGCAAGAAAAGTAAAGAAATACACGCGGAAGATGTTCCTGCTGAACTCTACAGTCACGACGATGCGTATCGATGATTTTTACAGCTGAGGGGCACGTGGCTACACAGGTAACCTTTGTCTCAACCAAAGAATTGTTTGTTTTTTTAGGTTGGTGTACATCATGCATACACGCATAGTGAACGAACGTTTTCATGGAGTCGTTTCTGTGTTGTATGCAAGTCACTCGGAAGCGGTCGCTTCTTTTGACGCACTCGTTCCTCGCCGTGAAGGTGTGGAACAGGTGTACTCTCCGGTTGACTCGACTTCATTTAAACGGCTTTTGATCGAACCGTCACCGGACACGCATCCATTTGTCAGGGCGTCAAAATGCGGTGAGACCGCACTGCAAACGTTACCACGGTTGTGTCTCAAAATCCATTTTTGAACAGCCATTTCATTAGTAATTGCACGTGAAATGAGGTGCCGTAATGTAACATCAGGCTGCTGTACTGACAGGGGAAACCGAGGTGTCCACTGCTGTGGCACCGTTTTGAAGGCGATGTGCACATCGGCGCTGGGCATGGCGTGAGCTGCTTAGGCCGCGATCTAGCCTCCTGCTCTTACCGAGATTGAGCACTTCAGCCGTGACGTCGTGTTACCACCCTTAAGAACTTTTGGAGAGAGGCGCGTTTGAGTTACATCGCAGCTGCGAAATATTGCGATTTCCACGTAGTGGACGCGTCTTGTGAAGCACTCGTGACTTCCCTATCGGTGCTGTATGCCAAACAGTGCGGCGTTTGTGGCGTATGTTGCCGAACCTAGGACTGGATATCTTCCAGATTACTCTACATATTGGATGACATTACAGCGCTGGCGGAACCTCGCGTGTCGCACCTTTTGTCGCTGCGCTGGATCGGCAGAGCTTGGCTCGCTCGAGGAAGTCCTGTCCTGGTAGAGCGTTTCGGTCGCATCACCCCGTCGGAACAAAGAACAGCTTTTAAAAGGGTCGGTCCTCCTCCTGCGGAAAATTGTCTACATCAGTTTCTGGTGTCACGCGCCATGCGTTCATACTCGGGTGGAGAGATTTTCTGGCTTGAAGATAGGTATTACTGTCTGAGGAGCAAATGCGTCGCAGTTTCAGTGTGAATAATTTGACTTTTCACCGCATGAGGCACAGAACGCCCTAGTGCTACTTGCTGGACATACCTGGTCGTTGAGGAAAAGGTGTGGAAGACGTGTGACGCACACGAATGTAGAAAGGAGATGCGACCGTTATTTGTCAGGAGCACGCGAGTCGTGCAAGACTTCTTTCTGTGAAAGGGATCGACGGTTTATATTCAACACGCGAATTCAGCGGCGATACCATGTACAGCCAGAACGTTTATTCTTTTGAAAATGTGGTAACATTTCCTCTACCGACGTCTCCGCTGAGGTCTCTTCCGACGACGTGCTCCTAGAACTTTGATGGTGGATGATTTTTTCCCGCGCACAAACAGGCGAGCGTCGCCGGTTGAAAAGGAGCTAGGAAGGGCAGTGTACGAGCTCTCCGACGAAAACAGCGCCACGCGAAACGGTGTCTGCCGCATTCAGGGAAGGGTCACTCGGAAACAGGGCATTTTTCGCCGCCTCACACGAAACTCTCTCTGATGCAGTCAGCGTAGGGTCACTCTGAAACCGAGCCTTTTTCGCCGCCACGCACGACAGAACACTGAGTGGCGACTTCTGAATTGTGCGCACACCGGCGGTACTATTCGTAAGGCGCCGCCCAGTGTTTTGTCCTATTTTCAGCGAGCACTATAGCACAGCAGCGTACACAGCCCACGCTGGCGGTGTTTCTTGCACTGAGAAATGCTGTATTGCAAGCTACATCAGCACCGTGGCTCGTCAGGAGCTGCTAGCTTATACCCGCAAACTTATATGTAGCGACGACCTGTTGATGTGTATTTAGTCACAACAAATACAAACCTCACTTCGTGTGTAGCTGACGGCGGGGTGGCTCATAGACTTAAGCAAACATATTGAAAGCATCTCTGTGAAACTAGGGATTTCCGTTGAACTGATCCAAGCGCTCGATTTTAACAACGCATGGTGACGGTGACGGCGGTACTCCCCTCTACTATTCTATTGACCCCTGCACCACCGTGTCACTTTTAATCAAAGATTCAGCTGTGATACAGAGCCATGAACGTAGCTGTCTTCTTCCACGGCGACACGGTGACGAAGCACTACAATTCAGACAAGTGTGGATGTGTTAAATCTACCTTGGCGCCGCATATGTCTAGAAGGTGATCTGATGGGTCAAGTTTGGTTAGAAAAGCGTTTTAGTAAACTATCACTAGAAGGGGCGGGCCTTTTGGGACAACTCAGTCTAATCAGCGACTTCTGGTTTCTGTAAGTTCACCACATCCCTATCAGGAACAAGGCACGTTTTCAGAGGACGCGTACCAATTCTGAACGTACACTGCTGTAGCCATTCCCACACAGCACACACAACTGTCGAAGCCATCGCGGACTGCGCTTGACCACAGGTCGTTTCAAAGAAGCTCGCCAAAGAAACTTAAACGTGTCGTCATACACCCCGCAAGACGTCGGCCTTGCGGGGCCGCACAGCAATAGACTTACAGTGGCAAACTTCGTCCACGTGACGGTGGATCCCCATTGCGACACTTAGAGCAAATCATGAAGCGTCTCGACACGTAAATTCCACCAGCTGACGCCGTGCCACATCGAACGAAACAGAGAGACGTACCATGCCGGGAGTGTGGGTGATTTTTTTTTTCGTGACGTATTGAGACAAGGCTTCATCCGCCGAAGGTCGCTCAAGCAGGTATATTTGTTCAACACGTAGACTTTTGGAAAGTGCAGAGCTGAGGAGACCATGCGAGTATCCGTGGCACCATCGGTTTGTTACAGACTTCGTAGTAGACGTGGAGTGGTTGACTACGGATGTCTACCAAACGTGACTGGCACGGTTGTAGTCATACCACACCCTTACTCTGGCTGGACTTTGAACTGAAGAACGTACAAGCAGTGGTTTATTTCGCCACATTTCGCCCTCCCACGTGAGTCGACTATAATTAGAATCAAGCGCAGTGGAAGCAGATCGAGTGTCGGTTTCTAGTGGAGCTACAAGTGTGCTTCTGCACTCTTTTTAAGACGAAGAGACCCGCCGGGCCACATGCTACTGACGTTCTCTTCCCCGCCACGGCTGGCGTACGGTCAGTAAGGCATGACGGACGTCAGCGCGATGATGTTCAACGACCAGTAGGAAAACAGTGTGTACTTCGAGAAGCGTGAACGCGCACTTGACTAAGCATAGTGTCACAATGGATTTGAGGTCAATGTTTACCTTGCACGGATCGATTCTTGCGCACGCCCCACGTTCTACGCAGCATTGTACGCAGTTGCCGTCGTGCTTGTGGGAGACTCACTACACGATTCGTAAAAAACCGGTGTGCCATATCGGCAGCACTGCACGACAGACACGTTGAAATACATTAAATGCCGCGGTGGACGTTTACAGTTTGTAACGGAGTCTCCAAACCAAAGGGGACGGAAGATCGAGTTGACCTGTCAAGCAAATGTTCCGCATGACGCCACACAGGATTTCCTACAAAAGTGGAGATTATACGCATTGTACAAGCGCCTCATGTGCACCTTCCTGTGTTTGCCTTCGCATGCTGTGCAAAAACATTTCGTTGGAATTTGGTTTCAAAATTCCGGAAGGTACAGTGACCTTCCGGTAGCTGTACCTTAATCGTTCGGGAAAAAGTATCTATCTGTTGCGCTCCCGTGGCGAAGGCGTACGCGGCGTCAATCCGACCGGAATTCTGTCTTGTATACCTCATATACACCTTATGACAGTAACTGACAGTCACGCCACACGCACATGCGCCAGGGAGAGTCTCGGCAGTCAGCCACTTCCTCTTGGTGCCCATACGGGCGTACAGAGGATAGTCATTGTAGGCCTCCTGCAGGAGCGTTCCACACCTAAATTATACTTGCTCTTCTGTGCTCTAGAAATTCCACAATTATCTCGCGATAAATGTACACTGTAGCGTTCCCACTACTTAAGCGGCGGTGGCGCGACGGGCTGTCATGCGAATTCGTGCTGAATTCGGCAACACATGCGTTTAGAATCAAGCCGTGGAAACGCGATTAATAATTTCTTAGGCGTAGAAGAGGGAATCAAGCCGGGCTTCATAATACAGCAGCGGCCATTCTCCTTTCCGCACTTTTTGGGAAGACCTCAACGCTGAAGTGTATGCTGAACCTTACAGAAGAGCACACCAGGAAGAAGGGGGACAACAACGTTTCGGCGGCCACACGGTTGCTGCGACGACAGAAGATTCGTCACCTTCCGACAACTGCCCTTGTGTAAAAGTAGATTCAGGACCGCGTTAGCGCGTATGTGGCGGTGGCATATTTGATTCTAGCAGAATGAGTTGGAACGCACGTTAGCACACCAGGCGGCCCGGTTTGTGAACCCCACTAGTCTGTTCAACTCAGTCCTTTCTGGGGAGATTCACTGCAAAAGCCGACGAGATATTCAAGGGTAAACAGTAAATCAGCTCTTCTCGTGAAAACATCGTCAATTTACCAGGGTGCAAAAAAGCGTCTCGTACCGAAGCGACTTGCTAGAGTCGAACAACGTTTCCCGAACTGTCTGTCGAGTTCCGGTCCGCCGCCAGGTGTTGGGGGCGTGTTGGTGACGATCTGGATCTGCTCCATTGATCTTTTTGAATGCTGCTACTGTCCCTTGTTTGCGGTCAAAGTAGCACGGGATCTACGACGGTACGCAGCGTTTTGGGGGTCAGAGTGAATTTCCCAATTTTTCTTTTTTGCCATGGTAGGAAAGGCGCGATCGCAAAAGACACTGTGCCTTCCTGCACGTAGGTGGCTTGTGGAAAGTGCTTCCCCGGTGACACTGGCGCCTCGAAAACGAGCATGAACTGGGGATTGTCGGGCAGAAAAGCCATTTCTAATTCGACGTACAATGCAGAATAAGGTCGTTGCTTCAATTGCCACACCACTGGCGGAAAACGCGTATACTTCGGTATCCCCAAGCGATCCGGCTGAAGCTTCAGTTGAATTGACGGGTGGGAAAGAGGCGCAAATGGGGAACGTACCGTATTCACGGATAACGAAGGCCGTGCCGGACTTCTACAAAGTTCTTTTAATGCAACGAGGAAAACGCTTACTTCATCCGCCGAGGTCTCCCTGGAGCCGGCAACCAAGGCGCTCATCTCTTCCCATGGACCGTCTGGATAGAACCGCAGCTCCCACTCGCCTGCAAGACTCGCTTCAGATACATAAGCTGGAGACGCTGTGAGAAAAGCTGGATTCGGAGGGCTGGAGACTAACACCCGATTTCTCATACAACAGCCGCGCTTCGGGCTGCCGAGACCTGTCTGAGCCGCACACGCGGGGCTACCAACAGTGCCGGCATAGCGACATGATCCATAGGCATGTAAATATGGGGAAGACGTGGTGATCACTGTAGGGTATCGCTTACACGGTAGGGGATACCTACCCACACGACACACGTAATCATTCACATGTTCTCTTGCGATACAGCTGCACACTCGAACAGCAGCTCCTTCGTAGCCTTCAAAGACTACTACAATGAGGAAGTAGCACGGAAGGAGGATAGAGAAAACTTTCACGTAGCGCCCAAACATAGTCCTCAAAGTCTACTACAATCAGGAAGTAGCACGAAAGGAGGATAGAGGAAACTTTCACGTAGCGCCCAAACATAGTCCTCGCGATGCAGAATCGAGACCAAACCGAAACCGGACCGACTGGCTCACTTTTGTCGTTCTTGCGTGTCTTGGTGGCGCGGACGCCGTTCTACATTTGCACCAAATTACCCACGTACAAGATACGTCGGGAGTCAGGGGCAGTAGAAAAAGGAATCGGCAAGAAAGCGCCGCACGAGAGTCACAACCTAGGAGAGGCTACCTGGAAGAGATATACTAGTTACGCAACTGTGACACCTTGAGGATTGTCAGGGTCATACTACGCAAATCGTCGCTACGAAAGGCGTTGAATTCAAAGGGAACAAAAAAAACCTTCTATTGCACCACTTGACCTGAGGAGAGGACCGGGAGGGCGCTGCTGACTGCAACTTTGCATACGCTCGCCCAAAAACCTTTTTACCGTCCATAGCATTTTGACACCTGGTCACCCTTCCTCTACAACGAATTACAGTTTCGTGTGCACCAGTCGAATGCCCGACGGAGTTTTTGTCGCTCGCCAGCCTCAGCACAATGCTTCTGCTCAGCGTCCGCTTCCAGATTTGGGAACCACAGTGCTGCTCCGCATCGTCCAACTCGCGACTTTTTCATGGGGAAGCACAGCCACCCCTTGACTCCATCATGAAGGTAGAGGAGATTCAGACAGGTGCACTTTTATGTAAACCGCCCCCACAAACGAGAGTACCGGATTACACAGCCACGCAGAGGGATTAGTGATTTTGCGTTTTTTTTCGCCGATGCGATATTGGCGTGGTGACCCGGCAAAGCGACTGTATTTACCTATGCGTCACTGTCGTGTGAGGGGCGTCCCCAGTGATACACTACACGCATCCACCTCTCCAGTACCACGTTTTTCCCTCCACCTTTACGAATATCGACGATAGGGAGTACCAACGCAGCACGGTATAGTGTGATTTCTCTGTCGCTAAGGCCACATGGAAATACCTACGTAAGCATGCAGTTTCACGCTGGCCGTTCGCGCATGCATCGCGATGTTCCGTGTGCGGAGCACAGCAAAAGACAACTTTCCAGCAGCTTCTATCTGCCCCTCTTGTTATTATTAGTAATACGTGCGTTGCGACTGTATTTCTGCCCTTTCTGCGTGGCTGATTGCAGCTTGTTCCCCTTCAAATACAGGACTCGGTGACGCTAGGGCTTCACCCACAGCTCGTGCCGCTTGCGAGTGGAAGAAGCTCGCGCGTCGTCGCTTGGCTGATTCTTGTACTCGTATCGACCCCTTGTGTTGACTTCCTGTATACGTGATAGCTGTTGTACGTTTGCACTAAAGCACAGCTCCAGGGGGAATCTTTTACAATCCTACTTCCACAATTCTTCATCGTGTCCCACTACGCAAACACTCTTCTGCTGCAAAAAGATCATTTTACCTGCACGTTTGGTTCTCATGCTTTTCAGAGTCTTATCAGCTCTTTCCTCTGCAGGGGCGTTGTTCTTTGACACGTTGTACCCGTTCTCCTGTATGAAGTGAGGTGCAGGCTTTCCAGCACCCCGTTTTTCCTTCAGAAGGCACGTGCTTTTCCGTGCTGCTGAGGTTTCGTGCTTTCTGGTACCGTTGTTCGCTTTCTTGGTGTAGTGCCAGAACCCCTTGCGCTTCGAGTTCTCTGCGCACTTTCGATTCTCAACAGGAAGGCATCCACGTTGTGCGTGTGCAATTCCCACTCTATCAGACCCAGAGGGAGAGTGATGCATGCTCTCGCGTATAGAGCTACCTTTTGGACGCACGCGTGTACGCAGCTGCTAGCTCTGGTCACGGCAGGAATATTTATGAATGAATGCATACATGTGTACACTATATCTGTATATACATGTATATTTAGCCGTACGTATGTGCATTTACAGAGAAGTGCCGCGTTCGTTTGAAGGCGTCTCTACGGCATTTAAGTAACAGCAGGTAGACACCGGGGTCTTCACACCAGAACGTTCACGCATGTAGGCAACCATATTGCGACGTATGCATCAAGTATAGATGGACAGACGTATATATATAATGGGCGAGATGTAACGTTTCGCCAGCTGACCCCACGAAATTCCATGTAACGCAACCGCCAGACGCATGAGTTCTACTTGGCAATGAGTCTGCAAGTATTTTGGCACATACGTCGTATCTCGTCACACTTCTCTGCGTCAATATTTTTGTTCCTGGCCAGGACGTGAGACGGTTTGCGGTGGAGGTTTCCTTCCGCCATATTCCACGTTACACGGCTGCTTGGTCGTTCCTGACGAAATGCGTTGTTTTGTCTTCCGGTTCCACAGCAGCCATACGCTGAGTCACGAGCTTTTGTCCTGTCTGACTTCACTTTTGACTGAATCACACAGGAACAGCAGCACGTGCTTGAAACACCAGCGGCACTGAGGGCCTCTTACCCGAGCTTCGGCTTTGCAGACATGCCTCGCCACTCATATAGGGGACGCATTCACTTAGTTCGCGAAGCTGATGCTCTCTGTTTCAGCCTAAGGGCAGGCGCAGTGCGACGGGGCGAAGCATGGTAGAGACACATATTTCCGTGCATGTCGCTGCTGCGCGTAGGGGTCCAAGCTCTATCTTCCCCAGTCCAAAGGAAACATGTCCTGTGTGAACGATGTAAACATCACCACTTTTGTATGTACGCGTGTAGGGCACTGGACCGTACACGGCACTCTACTCCGATGATTTGACCTCTGTGGACGAGCGGAACTCACAAAAATCATATTATGACCACGCGCACATATATGTATATATATATATGCCTCCCCAGGGCAAGCGTTAGCTGGTGAGCACCCCTCCGTAGCAGCTACTTGCCGGTACGTGTATACACTTGCGCGTGGTGAATAATGTTGTCTGAACACGAGTCCTCGAATTCGGCGGGAGGCGAGGAGTCTGACTGGGTGGATGAAACGTTAGAACGACAGGAAGAGTCCTGCGATCGAAGCTGCTTTACTGTTGCTTTTCCTGCTTCGCAGTCAGCAGCGACAGATCGGGCGTCGCCTTTCAAAGGGTACACGAGTGATGCAGATGAAGTTTTTGCTGCGGCTGCTCCGTCCGTGAAGTCGCGCGGCAGCAGCCGGCGCAAAGCTAGCAGCACGCGTGGGGCCACGTCAGCAGGTGCAGAAAGGAAGAAAGATGCTGCTGTAGACGCTCCCGCGGCGTCGTGTTGGGGCCACGGACGACCTTCGGTTGGTCTTGGCAGCGGTCGTCGACGCGGCAGCCGAAAAGTGAAACAGCAGTTACACGAGTTCCGCTGTAAGGGCTTCACATTTGAGTGGGGAGGTGACGCTGCTGCGGATATCCCGGCCTACGATTTGTCGCCGTCCTTCAAGCTGCTGCGCCTCTCTCTTGACGGATGCGTTGATGACGCTCCAGCAGGTACGACCTACAGAATAGCTTTATACGATACACGCGTCGATATGGCGAATTTCCTTGTCGAACGTCTACAGCAGCAAGGGGCGTCGCATTTCACCGTCTACTCAGAAAGTGGTACGCGTAGTATGTGACTCTCTCTGTCTACTGGTGTATGAATAGGCTACGCCAAAGCAGGCTATTACAGCAGGTCTGTTGGGGCCATCCTGTTTGGTGCACAGGATGAGTATATGTCGCCACATCACGGATACGCAGGTAGCATCACACGCTGTAGGTCGTCGTACCAGCGTCATTCTCGAAAGAGAACTACCAAATCTTGTGCCATTTTCGCCACGGCGGTGGCATCACATCCACCTCCAGACGTGGTACCTAGCAGAGGCATCGTAGTTCCATCGTTCCTCAGTTTACACGAGGGAGCCATGGGGGGATTATGAAAGGGGATGGAAGGACAAGCGTTCTTCGACGCCCAGCGCGGCAGTGAGTCGCTGCTTCGTTGAGAGGTCATTCCACACTTCCGTCGACCACACACTTGATGACATCTGCTTCTAATGACTCAGCAAAATTCACGTGTCTTCTCAACTACGTCGTCGTAAGACGAGTCGCGACTCCCGGCTACTCGATTTGTCAGCTGTCTCGTGCTCTACCTTTCCCAGCAATTTGGTTGACCCAAGAAGGAGTTTCTAGCACCCCATCATAAGTGCCACTTCGTCCTACTTCGTAGCTGCTGGGTGGCTACACCGCAATACTGCGCTGTGTGGGTGTCGAGATATGTACACTGGCGACGCCTATACGTATATGTATATGTCACTTTGTATAGGTACTCTCTACAAGAGAGTACTCTCTACACCCGTTCCCTACTCCGTAGCACCTTCTTTGTAGCATCCCTCTGCCATAACCGTTTTACTCCTGTGTCTATTTACAGTACATATACATGTGTATACATAGGTGTGGATGCGGACATACAGATGTACTATATACTTGTACTCATTATAACTATCGTCTTGTCTGCGGGAACACGGTATCACTCCCGTGTATAGGCGTGCCTGTGCGCTTACGCACCGCACGTCTTGAGTAAGCCGGTGGATACAGAAGGAGAAACCGAAGCTAGAGAAAAGTGAATGGGAGGTGGGAGAGAAATCTGTGGTCGTATTCGAAGTTCGACTGCTATGGGTGCGACGCTACGCGACGCAGGAGGCCGTTCGACGCGAATGGGTGGACAGGCAAAGACGTAGGTAGTTGATAGCTACATAGAAAGATAGACAAGCAGACGACGGGGAGATATCAACGGGGGAGAGATACGCAGAACACAGAGCGCTCTTGATTGATGAGCGACGTGTCTGTCAAAAAAAAGTACGCGAGCGCTAACGTCAACTGAGTACTCTCAGTGAGATCCAAGAACAAGTTGAAATTCTTAACAGCTGCCATGTACGACAGAGGACTTTCTTTCCTCCTCGAAGGTACGCAGAGAAGGAAGAGATTTTTACTAGTATACACCCGTAAGCGCGTGTGGCTTTACTTTAATGTACACGCGTCTGCGTCCCAAGTAAAACCGTCTCACCACGTGCAGCGCCGGTCTTCACGTCTTGGACACGACGCGTGCAAGACACTGTCGTTGAGCGAGTGGGCAGTGCTACAACGAAGTCTAGTTGTTCGTTGCTCCGTGTTTATGTGTAACTGGGGCATGACGTGTACACGTATGTGTGTCCGTACTGCCATCTCCCTGTATCTTCGTCTGAGTGTCCGTCGCTTGCATTTTAGTGGAACCCCGTGGCACCAGCTTTCACCAGCAGAAGTCTGCGTTCTACTGCTTATCCGGGGAGACGCAGTGACAGCCGATGACCTCGCGGAGGAGGATTCTTTTCGTCCGTGCAGTTGAGTGTCCAGCTTTGTCTGTGGATTTCTGGCGTTCTCCTTCTCTTCGCATTCGGCGGCTGTTTTACCTGTCTGAACGGAATTTATTCGGTCTGTGTGTAATACACGGTGAAGTGGCGAAGCGTTGCTGTTCTCGCACCCTTCGTACGCGTGCGTTCCACCCGATCCGGAGAGACAGGAAGAAGGAGGCAAAAGGCACACAGAGATTTGCAGCGGCATGGAAAAGGGGTTTTGGTGGGGAGCTGGAAATCTGGCGGTTGCTAAAGAAAGGCAGCCGGCCCGCCGAAAGATAGTTCCGCGAAACAGGAGAGAGAGAGAGACAAAAGGATGCGTAGAGACGTTGTTCACGATTTAGCAGGAGACGCAGCTTTAGGAAAGGTACACTGGCTAGCAGAGAATGCGTCGCCGCTGCCAGGAGTCTGAGGTTTTTCTCTTTGTTGAAGCTGACGAGTGGGGACACCGTTATGTCATGACGGAGCGGTGGCGCTAGAAACGAAGACGTTGAGGGGTGTCAGAGACGCCGCGGAGGAAACTGTTTTGTATTCGAGAAAGCTGCTGAGCGACGCAGCAGCACTCGAACATCATCCCGCAGAAGAGACGCTTATTTTCCGCAAATAAGTGTGGATATCGGTATATAGCAAATTCTTCTGCTGGTGGACTTGTTCGCGTGGTGTGTCTCCGGTTTACTGTGGGACATCGTTCTTTGAACGGTTTGCGTTTAAAAAGGAAAAACCCCCTCTCGCCCGGAAGCGTTTGGCTTGAGCCCTGGGGTGGCGCGACATCCTGGTGGGTGTTGTTGTTGCCTCTGTGTGTGAACTATGCGTAGAGGTGTAGAGACGGGACATATGCATGTGTGAGCAACTACGAATACAGGTGTAGCTGTCAGCTCGTGTCTCTACAGACGCGAAGAGACGACGGAAGAGAGGAAAGCGTGAGTACATCTGGGGGGCGTGTGTGCTCGCATGTGGGGTGTTCTGTGTGCAAAGACATTCTTCGCGGCTTCTTCCGCGCTTTCGAGGCAGCTGGCGAGGCTGCGCGCAGCGACCTGGCAGCAGGTGCTTCTCTTACCTTCCACGTTGATAAAGGAGACGCTGCGGCCGCCCCTTCCTCGAGGGCAGCAACAACTGCCTTTTCCGCTGAGTCACCCGAGAAGGGAAGGCGGGGAGTGAGTCAGAGCTTAAAGCAAAAGGGGCGAGCGCTCGCAGCCTCGTATTTTGCTCCGTTAGGCGACGAGCTCTACGTGGGGCGCTCTCCTCAGCATTTGCAGTTGCTCTCTCCCAACCGCTTCATCGGCACCATCAGCGTTACAGCAGCTTCTCCGACGGCGGCGGCTGCAGGCGCTGCCGCAGAACTGCAGACCCCGTTGGATGGAGCAACAGCAGCCGAGGACGATGGCAGCGCAGGCGCAGACGCGCCCAGTCACGTGAGTCTTCTTCCTCTCTCGCAGCCTGTTTTCCCTGCATCAGCGCAAAGGGGAGTCGGCGTGACGTCCCTTTCTTCACCTCTGTGTATTCCAGTTTTCTATATTCAGATATATACGTGCGGTTTCTTTTCCTCTTTTTTCCTCTTTCGTACGTGGACGCTCATGCTTCTGGGCGCCTTGAAGGCCGGTGTATAAGTAGTGTGCTTCGCGCGGCACGGTAGTGTTTCACAAACGCCGGCGCACAACCTCTTCTGTGCAAGTGACATGTAAACGTCCACACACATACATATCTGATGCGTCAGTCCACGTGCACATAAGTGTACACGTGTAAGTGAGCGTATATTTACGCCTATCTATATCTCTCTATGTACACAGGTATGCAAATTATATATATATATATATATATATGTATATATATATATGGAGGGTGACTCAGTATCCTGTCGTGCGAAACAGTCTGCGTATGGGTGTATGTACGTGTGTAGACGTGCGTATAATCACATGTGTATTTCTCTCCACAAGTACATATATATATATATATATATACGCATATGTAAACTATATTTATATATGTATATGTATATAGGGAGGGTAACTCAGAATCGGAGGTAGTCGCCTCAAGGGGCGACGTTCGTTGGCCCGCGAGACGCCGCAGGAGAAGGGCAGGAGGGATAGCAGAAGAGTTCCAGTCGCGGTGCGTTCGTGCGAAGGACGTCGATACGCCTGCCGCGTATTTAGGCGTCGTTGCACGCTTGCGCTGGTGCAGACACAAGACAGCGGGGATTCAACAGAGGGCTGCAGTAGCACTCGTGAACCCCGTTTTCCAGTGGTCCAAGAGCTTATCAGGAGAGGTGCTGCTGTATCTGTCCCTGCGTAGTCTTGTGCGATTGGTAGAAGAACGTGTCGCTGGTGGTCTTTGACAAAAAAGGGATTGTGTGCTCCTCGCAAAAACGGAACATGTGCCCTCGTAGACGCCTATCACCGAAGCTCGTGACTGTCTGCACTTCTTGTTGGCCAGCATCCATACATACACGTCGCACAGGGATGCTATGACTGGGATCCGGTGAAGGGAAGTTTTCTTTGTATGCACGTACATGTATAGAGAAGTACAGGTTGACATCGGCACTGGTGGACTAACGTCTGTGAGGATGGCAGGCATCCACGAAGAGGTCTAAACGAGGGGACTCTGCGAAGCAGGATTGTCCGCGATTCACGTGTGTCGCTCTCTATCCTGGAGGAGTGCGGTGTGAGGGGGGACAGCTCCGTACGTATTTTCTTGCAGACGTGCACGAAGCTTTTGTACGTGACAGCTTGTCGGTGTCCACGCCCGATGATTCTTCGTTGAGCCACGCGTCGAGCACAGCTTTAGGATTTTCTAAAACATTCGTGTGCATGCAGGGTCGCAGAAGACGAAAGCAGGATACACCTGTCTGCGGTGTGTTTGAGTGTATCTCTGTGTTCACACTCTCTTCGACGGGTGAGTGAGGAGAGACGTTTTCTCTACGAGCGCCGTCTCGTTTGTGGACGTAATGAATAAGCAGCAGGTGTGAACGTGGGAATCTCGTCAAAAGAGCGTCACGTGTGCTGCGCCACAAGTTCCTCAGCAACTCGGTGAAGCGTCAGAGGTGACTGCGCAGCGTGTTTCTCTTAGCTGTGGGCCGTTTCTCTCTGTACGCGAAGTTAGCAGTTGTGAGGCGTTGGTGGTGAGTTGCGCGGGGAACACGGCTGGTGATAAGGATTTTAGCGTCGCGTCGACAGGTGACTCTGTGGAAGCTTTGTGTGTCGCGAGAACAAGAGCCGTTGTCTCACCTTTAGTACTGCAGGAAAGTCGTGTCCGCCTGCCCCGCCTCAAAGACCTTTTTCTCCCGGTGATACAGTTTCCACGAGTCGCGCTTAGAGTCACGGAGGAAGGAAGGGGAAGCAGAGAAGTGTCGCGTGGAACTTGCTGCTGGGCACTCGTTCTCTGTTTCTATTGCTTCGTCGCTCTGCACGCTCACGCGGGTACAGATGTGAGGGACAGGTAGGCCTCTGGTGATGTATAAAGTCTCTCCCTCTATGTGGTGCAATAGCCGGCTCAACGGACGAAGGGCCCGTCAGTCGCGCAAAATTATTTCGTCGTCTGTGCTTCTTCTCGTGCACTGGCCTCTCGTATTCAACGATAGAAACACTCGGGTTAACGACCGAGCGTTCCTGTAGGATCTTCTGAAGAAGTTACCGGAGTCCTCTGCTGTGGCCATCTAGATCTTCTCTCACTCGTGTGCTCCACTGTTTCTACGTCGCCGTCGGACGTGTGTGTATGCGCGCGTGGAAAGAACTTCAGAACGTGGACTGGCGTACGACGCACTGCAGAGGCGTATGTCGGAGGGTAGCGGTCATACGGCATTTTTGTCAAGAAGGCGAAGATGCTCTTATTGATGGCACTCCACACAGACATATGCACGCGGTGGCCGGTCCATTTTCTCTAGGTCTCTGAGGTATAGCTTAGTTCTGTTGCGACAAGGCAAGTGTGCATGGATGCGTGTGTGCGGATGTCTACCTCTCGAATCACACACGTGCGCTTGCGCCACTGCTTTTGTAGAGGGTGGTGACTGGCGTCCGGGAACTCCGCACTGAGGACTGCGGTGCACTGCGCGTGTGAGGCTCTACCTGCTTTTCTTCAGAAACAAAGCAGTTGGGAGAAGGAGTCGTCTTTCCCGACGTGGCATCAAATTCGAGTGATAGGAGCCGCGACTTCGACACTCGCACCGGCGGCGGGCGGCGCTGCCGCATCCGGAGGGACGGCCGGTGCCGAGGAGGAGGCGGCCGCTTTCTCCGTTGCTGCAGAAGACGAACATCACGGAAGAAAGTCGAAGAAAAAGAAGAAGGCAAAGAGCAAACAAAAAGACGAGTTGGAAATGTACGAGGACGACGCGAATGAATAGTCTTTCCCCCCGCGCGTGTCCTGTTTTACACTTGCGCACCCACATGTGTGGACGTCTGCTGGAGTGCCTGTAGGCGTATATACGTGATACACCCAGCAAGGTGGGATCACGCACGTAGGTGTATGTAGATGGTTTACAACTGGCGACGGGGCTGTTTGTGCGGCGTACGAAGTGACGAGATATTACGTCGCGCTGGAGGAGTGACGTAAACGGGCTCCCATTTGGGTGAATTCTTCACTTAGGCCGTTACTCGTCAGCTTCTCTTATATGCATGCGCGTGTATATACTTACGTGTATCCATGCGTGTATATATATATATATATTTGTTGCGTATATAGTGCATACGCGTGTAGGTCCCAGTGAGTTTGGATGTGTGAGTGGACTTGTTTTCGATGTATGAGCGATTGATTGAACGACGTGAAGGTGAGTCGGAAGTTTAAACGAGAGCTTGATCATGTGGACGGGAGACGACCGACTCAGGTAGCGTTTCCTGGGCAACTGCGTTTGTGAAGAGTTAGAGAGCGATTCGGCGACGGACCTGCCCTTCTTGTTGTGGCGCGGGATGACTACGACACGCCAGTGGGTAGAGATTCGTATCTCTGTTTGTGTATAAATTATACACACGTGTACAATTAGAGTGTAGCCACGTTTTCGCCTAGTGCAGTGCAGCAGCTAGCTCGGCGACGGTAGCAGCAGCAGCACTTTGCCCGTCACGGGAGCCGGAAGCAGCACCTGGGCGCCTTCCATTTTGGGTTGAGCAAAGCAGAGGAGAATCACTTTGGGTTGTTTGAGGCAGCGTTTTGAGGGGAAGTGTTTTCATTTTGACCTGCGGTGTGGGTGCCAACTGGACGACGAGATGATCTTGGCGGACGGCCTGAGCGCAGCCATCACTGTGCGAGTGCGTCCCTCTGTGGGGCCCCGTGTTTAGTCGGCTGCGCGGAGGTCAGCGGTTGAGGTTCAGACAAACGCTTTACCGCGAAAGTCTCACTTTTCACTCCCTTCCACCGGCAGGGACTAATGAAAAGATGTCCGAAGATCAGTCCTCCACGCAATCAAAGGCAGAGGTTACATACGTTTCTGTGTACCTGCACAAACACAAGCATGATCTCACCTATACGTGTGCAACACATTTAATGAAGATTCATTAGCTTTTAGGTACAATGACCACCCGATCTGTTGACGAGTACTATCGTGCATTCGGATACAGTAACAGGCTGTCTTTTGCAGTGGCCGCAAGTAAAGTAGATCAGAGAATTTCACGGCAGGCGTACCCCGCACCCCTCGCCTTGGTGAGGGATACTTAAACTCCAGTCTGCTTGCAGACGGCATCGTGAAAAAAAATATAACATACGTGCACGTGTACATCTCTAGAAGTACATGTGCGCTTGCACAGGTTTCTGTGCCTCTGCGTATGCTGTTCTGCTGCTACCGAGACGAGGTGCAGTCGAATTTTTTAGGAGCCGCTCTGGCACCTGAACTTTTCATACTTAGCAGTATCCAAGCGCGGCAGTTCTCGATTTGTGATGGGCTATATGTCTGGATTAGGAAGGAACGTACGAATCTAGTGCATCTTACACGCGTGTGGGTACAGGAGATACTTTACGTGCCCACGCAAACGTAATGGAGCACTTCCACTCGGCAGCGCTCTCCTCCGTCATGCTCCTAGAACTTCGAGTGACGTCGAATTTAAAAAATTCAAATTCTGACTACAAGAACTCCGTAACGCACTTGTCTATTCCCGCCTTGCTATGATTATCCCAAAAGTACTGTGCTACGTGTAACGTCATGTCGATGCGGGCTTGCGACCGCCTCTTCAGAGCACCCAACTTGCGCTAGGGCCGTGTTTCAGCTTATACCAAATTGCATATACATACGCATGTATGCCTACGTCTACACATGTGTATACATCTGTATACATACAGACAAAGCGAGAGAAAGTAGTCTAGGTATGCCTGTATGTATAGAAGTAAACATGCAAACTCCCACATATGTTCGTAGCTGCAGTCGACCTCAGTCGGAAACGACGGTCGCTCAGAAAAGCGTAAATTTACATAAAGTCGCCGTTGACAGTGCACGAGGTACTCTATTTCTGCATACTGCGATTTCTGTAACCTACCTGACTACCCTATGATGAAAATCTGTCTCCACCAAGATTTCCTAGCAGAGCTGTTTGCCATCCGGTAGCCCATTTCTGCGGCCTGCTCCTTGGGGACGTATTCTTCTCACGGCATGGACCTGCAGGCAAGTGCAGGCACGGTCGTGGTGCTCCACACACCCCTATGCGTTTGGGTGTCAACTTGTTGCGGAAAGCTGTAGAAGCACAGCACAAGGCGAGACGTGCTAGAGAAGTACAGCAGGTTGTCTTCGACTGCTTATTCTTTTGAAAGCAGATTGTTCTTTCGGACACTAACTTCTTCGACTACAGCGTAGCACACCCAGAAGTGGCTCCAGTTATGAATACCTCTTTCCGCTGTTAATGGTCGTCGCGTCCAGTTTACGACCTGTCGTGGTTATCTGAGAAACAACGGCCTCCGCAGATTTCAGCTAGCGAACTATGCATGCAGATACATGTATATAGGCCGCACATATATATATATATATATATACATTTGCATACGTGTGTTTATAACCAGGTATGTGTATGACACCTGCGGGCCCACAACGCTCCGCCCACCGTCATCAAAGGCGGCTGCATCACGAGAGAGTTGAGCTGCACGCACATCTTCCTTGCAGATGAACCCGAACGCTACATTTGAATAACACGAGTTGTCTCGGCAGCCAGCACACGCATCTTCCTCGCAGACGAACACGAACGTTGCATTTGAATAGCGACGGTTGCCTCCACAGTCATGGTTTCCATGTGTTGATGATCGTCTTCATACGCAGCTGACAAGTGTGGCGTTCCACTCGTACTCGACAGATGTCTGCACACAACTGTACGTAGATATCAAGGTACACGTTCCTGTGCTTCAACGCATCGGCGGGCGCATCTAAACTACTGTCCAGCAGCGGATTTGCTTGCACGTGTGCGTGTGGATGCACTGCTTTTAGCAGAAGAATAGATGAAAACGCGCAAGACCGTCTACGGCTGTGTGCGAAGAACGTCCAGATAGATGGAGACCCGCGGACACAATAGAATTCAGTGCATCCATGTACACTCACGTGTACGCATTTGGGGTCCCATGCGA